>CAJQZP010001331.1:2007500-2310000 GCA_907164705.1 Parnassius apollo
TGTGATCACCTATATGATTTTGGTGAATGCTAAATTGAAATACTGATTATGACTAGATGAAAAGCTTTTGCTTTTGGAAAACGAAAAAAAGTTGATGAGATTTTTTTATCAACGAGTCAGGTAAAAAATAGTATTTTTTACGATAATACCTCTGTACAAATACCTAAAAATTAAAATAATATTAAAGTTGATTTCCGATCGTTTTAAGATAATTCTGTTAAAAGTGTTTTCAATTAACAATATTTTAATGCCAATATAAACATAGTAAAATTAAAAAAGAAAACTTTATATTGTCTATTGAGAATTTTTTCGACATTTTTTCATAGCATTATGATTCGCGAACTTTTGGATTTTCCAAACTTTTTTTTGTTAGTTAATAAAATTCACAAAAAAGTCTGGACACATGCCAATAACTGTTGCAGTTGCATGTTATATTCGCATTTGAAGATTTTTTTTCCTGGTCGGCAATAAAAACCATCATATAAGCAAATATTTACTCGACGACGGTTACCGATAAGAGATCATCAATATAAAGGTCTTATGTCACGAGGGAGGGATATCATATAATCTGTTTCACTGAAACTTGGTTACATTCGGGTACATTCGACGTAGAACTATTTGACGCACGGTATTACGTATATAAAAGCGATCGTAACTACAAAGTCAGAGGTGATACAATGGGTGAAGGTGTTCTGATTGCAATCAGACGTAATATAAAGATCACTAACGTTGAATGCATCCCGCCAACAGATTCAGCTGCTGACGTAATTCGTGTTTCTATTTCATTTGAACGACATACACGATGCAACATATACTGTTGTTATTTTTCACAATGTCGAATTCATAAAGATGTGTTGTCAAACTTTTATGAACATATCCCTGATGAAGTTCTCTCTTACCCTGATGACTACTTCATTATATTAGGAGATTTTAATATACCTAACGCTTTCTGGTCGAATAATAGTAATGGTGATGTGACCTTACATAGAGATTTTGACCTTACATGGAGATAACATAAAAAATTCACACTCACATTTTACCATTAGTCGATACACACGTCTTAATGTTGTAAATAATATATGCTAATCGTTAAATACGTGACGATCTATATGTTGACGCCTGTTTTTTTATATTCATGTTATACTAATTTGTAGGTATATGAAAATCAAAATTTTTATATCCATGAAAATATCACATGAACCGTGTATATGCAATGTTCACCTAAGTAAGTTATCTGTGTAGATGTTTAATCGAAATCTAACAACAATTAGTTTCACAGTGGCAATAAAAATTGCATAGAAGGCAAGGATAATTAGGGCAACGCTACACTCCACTCCATTTAATAGTACAATTATAAGAATACATGTAATGCTTTACCCATCGGTACATAGATTTTTTTATTAGGTTATCGTAAAATATATTTCGGTATGTTTGCGACAGGTATTACTCTCGGCGATAATTTTTTTTAAACGGGACAGTTTCTTGTGTTATTTTATTTATACTTCATATTAGTTACATCTGTATCCCCAACTAGTGCTTATCCATACTAGTATTATCACCAGAAAGTTTGTAAAGATTTTTGAATGTTTGTCACACGACTGTACGAATTTGAGTAAAATTTGAATGACTTATAGGCCATGTCCTAGATTCTGTGTTATAGCGGTACGAAAATTACTGGATGATGAGGTAACTTCATACACCTTTAATATACTTTATACTAAAGGTTAAAAGATAAATGACATATTCCAAAAAAACTACTGCGTGAATTACAATGAAGATTTTACCAACCGGGTGTTCCGGCTTATACTATATACTTATCCTTGAGTTTCAGAAATATAGTTTGATCATACAGTAAAAAAGTGTTGTACAAATGAGGTATCTAATATCAATTTAGTTGTTTTCGAAATTCACATGAAAAGTGCTCTGTTAGTTTTACTTTACTCCAACAACTCCAACCTGTCAATAATTTGAAACCTTTTGTTAACCATTACTTAATATGCTTAGAAGGGAAGTTATAAATGTTTTACAACTTAAAAAATAACATTTCACCCAAATTTTTAAACAGAAACCGATTTAAACTACAGTTAGGTTTAGCTGTCCTCTAAAATTGAAATATTTTTTTCTTAAGAACAGCTCGTAGTCTATCCTACAAAGCCTAAAAACAAAAGTTTTCAAGCTGTGCCTTCTGTCTGTACTTATACGTAGTGTTGAAAAATAATTACCACAATAATTTTAAAGTAGCTCTGTTAATGTTAACCATAGGAAGTCGTGTTTACTGGTTGAAGTGGCAATAGGCTGGTTATATTTGATATGACTACGAGTTGTGGTCGCGCCTCATTAATGGAGTGGAGTCTGCGCTTAAATAAACGTATCGTGACATAACTTCCGGCAAGATAAAATGATTTTCCTAATGAATAATAATTTAAAAAAGCCAGATATCGACTTTAGTGGTGCGCTTTAAGGTGGATCTATGCCCATCATTGCTGCAGGTGTATGGTGAATGAAAGAAATATAAGATTTTATGTTTCAAACCTAATATTATTCTGCTTCTTAATCATCTTAAACAGACGACTGCTGAACTTGGGTTCACAATAATCGTCATGCTTGGCTGGCGCTTCTTCAATAATTATTTATGGTGCGTCATGACGCTTTCATGCATTTTACTTGCTTCCCTCTGTTGATAATGCAGGTTTAGTATATATGAGACTGTCATACTACCGTTACGTTTAATTGTTTTTTTTTTTATTTACACATTCATGTAAACTCGGGCCTGTTCCACGGCGTCATTACGCTTTTCGTCACTTCATTTTATTTTGCTCAATCGAATGTAACTGGAGTGAAGCCACAGTCTATAGAATAGCTAGTAATTAGTACTCCTGCAGTAATTTTTACATTCATTGTATTTAATAATGATGATTTTATTCGTAAGTGTGATAAATCGGTAAATTTTTGTACATAGATCATGCTTTGTATTATTAAGCCGTAAAACGTAACTAATAAAAAATCGCAATTATTTTAATTAAACAATGTTGTGCTCATCTTTGATAAACCTTAAAAAAACACGTCTAAATTTACTTTTATAATATTTTCCTTCTTGCTTACCTACACTTTGCTGCTCGTGGGACTACAATTGTGAGCATGCTACGAAGGTCACAACGCTACTAAATAAGGTTATTCATAAAGTTGGTTAATATTTTTTCTGAGACCATAAAGGCAAATCCCTTAGAGACATTTTTCTTGAAACCCGGCATCAAACTTATCGCAGCAGTGGAACGACATCTCCAAGGTCTTTGCGTTCGTTTCAGGACGAGATACGATGTCATTTTGTTGAAAAAAAAGGAACAATAGATAGAAGTGGGAACATATTTCGTGTCGTGAAAAGAGAAAATAATACAAAAATACTGACACGGAAATTAAAACGAGAAACAAAAGCAAATTGCCCGTGAAAAAGGATGAGCGCCGACCGCGGCGGCTAGCCTATTTGCTCTAATGACGAGTACTTTCCGGACAGCGATGGCGTCTGCCTTTACTCCGAACTGCATTATTATAATTAATATTTATAAAGTTTTTTGTTATAAGTTCTTATAAATTTTAATTCTAATTGTTTTTTAAAGGAAAATTATACTTATAGGAAATTATACTTCGATTTAAACAGCGAATAATTTTCCCCTAGCCTTTCCCGTAATAGATGTCTAATAGTTAACAAAGTAACACAAGAAAGCGAAAGTATATGAATATCATATACTTTCGCTTTCTTATGTTACTCGTGAAAATGAAGGTGATAGATTTTGGGATATTTGTTGTGAGTTGGGTGTGGCACAAGAAACATAAGATTAAATTTAATGCTGTATAAATCCAGTCATTAAGAGGTATTTTATAGCTGACTCTGAATAAAAGGAAGAGAAATTGTGTAAATATTAAAGTATTGTTTGCAAGATGTTGTTGCCAGAATTAAGAACGGAATGCTTTGGTTATATTGATAGAATAGATAGATAGAATATGTAGAAATAATGAAAGAGGAAACAGTGACAGCAATTTATGCCGCAGATGTGTGTAGCAGAGTAAGAAGGGGATGCCCTATATGGAATTTTATCGACGAAATGGGCGATATATTGAAAATGAACCAACGTAAGAGTTCCTTGACTTGCAAAATGGAAATTCGTAGTCTCTACCTACACCTCTCAGTAACAGGCGTGAGAGTTTATATTTGTGTTTTTATTGCGAACATTTCAAGTAATGTATTACAGGGTTATGTTGCTATTATAGGTAGTTAGATGTCTACTTTTTCAAAGTATTATAACAGTACCTATTAAACACGAAGCATTGTAACGGGCGCACTTGAGTTAATGTAGAAAATTTATTGGTATTTGTGTGTTGCAACCAATCCATGTCGTCTGTAGATGTCTTAAGAGAAATACGTTAAATCGTGCGAAATGTGGCAGTTTATAATCTCACAGTTCTAGATATAAGATGCTGAATACAACGATGGGAAACAACGTCAAATGTTATCACATTTGACGTTGTTTCCCGTCATCTTTTTTCCTATCAATTTCTAAGAATGTGAAAGGCTCAGTCCTAAGGTATATTTATACGAAATATTAAAGATGATTCTTCTTATAAGTAGAAGAAAAAAATATAAAAATAAGGATTACAAAGTACCGTTATTTTACTGTTGGTTTTTTAGCACTTTTGCGTTATTTAATTAGAAGTAATAAGAACTACGATACTTGTAACCATACACTTCTAAATTGTGTAATTTAATATGCAAATTCAGAAGGGACTGATTTGAAATCGGTCCCGTTCTAAGCTGTAGATTGAGATCTGTAGTTGAATTACTATTGCACGTATATGATTAGTCCTTGCGTCGTTTGTAGTAATAAATTATACAGCCTGCACGTACATACTATAAATAATACGTCTATGTGTCTGGGATATTTAGCAAGACTGTATCTATGTAATTTAAGTTTGATATAAGAAACGATGTCTTGGGAATAATTTTATATTTATATATGCAAATTTTAATATAATAACGCGAAAATATGTTTGTTATGTTTGAAGTTTTTCAAAGAAATATTTACACTCTTTTGTAAGATTATAGATTATCAAAATCAACTGTTAAACATAAGCCTCCCCCATAAATTGCCCCTATATTGGGGTTTTGCCATAGTTGCTACGTTTGCCAAGCGGGTCAGCAACAGAATCAGTTTCCCTCCGTTGCCTCTTACGAGATGATAAAATGGAGAAATAAATATTCACACATTGTCTCTTTCTCAACTTCATAGTTTATTAGTCCGAATATTTTCTACGAGACTTAATAACTGACTATAAACTACTTTTAGTAATAAGACTGTTTTAGTTTATTTTCCTTTGAAGAGATTTAGAGTTACATAAGGAATCATCTATTTATTGCATTTAATATAAGGTAATAAACTGATTTACCCTAAGTTCTATTAATGAGATGAGAAGGGTGTATACGATGTTTAATAAAGTTATATTATTAAAGTCAGGCGCTATATAGGGAATTATTAAATTACGAAATGTCTCGCAAGCAGGTGCTATAATTATTGCATATTACATAATACAATTCTACAAAATTTAATTAGTTTATTTGAGAAAATTATAATTTTATAGCCATTTGGGTAAAAAATATTATATTTAACATAATAATATAGCAATGTAAATGTGGCATCGTATTTTAGTGTCATATTTATTTTAATCAACAAAAATATTTTGTTTTCAAATATTGCCGTAGCATTGAATATTATAATTATTTTTTAAATACGTAAAAAATTAAGTGAAGTATTACTAAAACAAAAATTTTTATGTTTTCGTCACGTAGAGGAATAAAATAACTACCGAAATACAAATTCGGTCCAGTCTTCCGTGAGTCTCAGTCTTTTATCTTTGCAGAATATGATTATAGTGCAAGCGTGTACGCGCAAACACAGGTGCACTCTATGAGTATCAGTTTTTCTTTTGATATAATTAATTAAAAAAAAATGAACAGTTTGCCTGAGAACCAACATAATTAAATTAGATATTACTTCGTTATATGCACCTCCGCGAGCAAGTATATTTCACAGATTGTTGATTACGTGTTACGCTACTAGCAGATAACAACAAATAATCTCTAGATGTACCACGCTCTCACATATTTTTTACGTGGTAGAACCATGCTGCAGTTATATTATATTAGTAGTATATTTGTAGCACGAATTCGTCGGCTTGACCGGGGAAGGACCACGCTCTCACAGAATACCATCGTAAAATAGTAGCTCAATGCTGCTATGTTTCGTATGGTGAGTGTAGTGAACCGAAGACAATTTTTACTGGAAACGAGGCATTCCATCTTAGTCCTCACGGGTGACAACGCATCTGCATTTTGATTCGTAATCGAGGATAGATGTAGATGTCTATGGGCCACAGCAACCATTTACCATCAGGTGGACTGTGTGCTCGTTTGTCAGCCTATCCTATAAAAAAATTTTCTTCCATCAGATAGTCCATGAACTGTTGTAATCCGATCTGAAAGGTATAGGTAGCAAGTATAACTACAGCCTGTGAGGCATTCCATCTTAATTCTCAGAGGTGACAGTGCATTTTTAACCGTCTTTATTTGAAATTGATAGATGCATTTTTCAGTGGACTGCTGTAGCCACTTACTTTTTGGATTGTGGATTGTACGTATGTGGTACGTTGGTCAATTCCGTTTCATTAAGAAGAGCTCTTGTGCTTTAAGTCTCGAAATTAATTTAAATTACCTAGTACATAACTGTAGGATAAATAAGAAATAAGTTAAGTAAGAAAATTCACTGTCTTTAAAGTTCATTAAATTTACCCTCAATGACAGGCTTTTAAGGTAATTGCGTTAGGGTGCAATTACAATAGACGGAGGTGCCCAGAGCGGACGTCTATCAGTGACGATGAAATAATATCCGAGATAAAATGAATGAGAAATTTTAGTTAAGAATCATTTTTAACGTTTGAAATTTAGAATCATTAGCTTTTTATAAAGCTTCTATGTTCGTACGTAAAAGTTTTATTTCATTAAGCAGATTAAGTAAAAGCTGTTGTCGTTATGTAATATGATACCGAACTAAATATATGGATTTAACTGAATATGTCAAAGTATTTAGTTTCAAATAATATAAGTATCCGCTACCCTACTTATATTAATAAATATGGTAGTGGTAGGTTTTGACGGTGCATGTCTATGTTATCATAAACGTGAAGTGTCTGTTAGTAACATTAAAGTACTGGTTTCTAATAGAAGGCAGTATTTCAATATTACAGAGCTTAATAGCTCAGGGTATTATTTATATGTTTGGAAACCTATAATTACTAAAATTAAATCCAATACCAGGCATAACACTGCAACACTTGAAGATGCTATAAGCTCGTTCTACGTCGATCGAACCAAAAATTAATATTCAAAGGCTGAAGGTAGCCCGACCTAACCATGATACTGGGACCCCGAACACGTCAGTCGCCCTGTAATCATATGCCCTGTAAAGCACTCAGAACGTCTGCAATCAAAAACGTGTAAATTAAGTTGAATCGAGCACAATAAAATCAGTAAAAGTAGTTTTATTCAATGTTGTTGAGACTTTCTATAAAGGAGGCCTATATCTGTCTATCTGTCGGGACTAACCTTAAGAAATTGAACTTGAAACTTTGCTAACAGATGGAAAGCAATACCGAGAATGATCTAGCCTATATTATATCCAAAAAACATACATGATTGTTTTATAAAATTGAGAAAAAGTATACACGAACGAGTATAAAATAAATATTTTTATAAAATAGTTTGAACATTTTTTTGCTTTTAATTTTATAGAAATAAATCCTAACACTTTATTAATATATATAATTTACGTGTCACTTTGTTCGTCCGCGATGGACTCCTAAACTGCTTAACCGATTTTAATCAAATTTGCACACCGTATGCAGTTTAGTCCAATTTGAGAGATGGGATAGTTCTTTTCTTCCATGAGTGACCCACAATTTTTCTTTTGCTAATTTAAGGATTTTAATAGGACAAAGTGTCGTCGAAAAGGGCAGAACAACGTCTGCCTGGCAAGCTAGTCTAATATATAATATAGTTTTGACACGAACAAAACTTTTGACTTTAACTTTTGACTTTGAAGTTAATAGATCCTTTATTTTCATTTTAAATCAAAGATAGCAAAATAAATCTGAGTTAAATAAAATTTTTCGATAGTTAAATACCACACTTACCAAAAAATTTCATTACTTGTATGGAGGCCGCTTGTTTTAATATTTGCATGTGGTAATGAAATTGTACATCAAATGTTGAATCACAGTGCGATTGAATCTTTAATTGTAAACCACCGAATAACCTGCCGATCACAATAAAATTAATTTAATTTGATTGAAAAAAAAAACAATATTACTATATATCTGCAGGTTTATTTTTTGAAGGTTTGCGCGGAAGATGTCGTGGGTAAAAGCTGGTAACTATTATTGGAAAAATTAATTTCACGTATTTTATAGCGTATAATTTTATCTGTTTATATTGCTTACTTTTCAGACGCTTTATAGCACATGTGACGACGCTGGGTATAAGTTATTTGATATCCTGATAGTTAGTGATAGCAATTGATATGATAGTTAATTAAGGCAATTTTCAACTTTTAAATATTAATTTTGGTCCAGTCTAAGCAGACAAGAAAGAACTTATAGTATCTTGAAGACTTGCAGTAGTGTGATTGGGCTTGGATTTAATTTTATTAATAGTGGGATCCCAAACATCCCATTATATAACCTATAATTTATACTATATTCCTAATAATAATTATTATATAGTGGAATCCCAAACATCCCATTATATAACCTATAATTTATACTATATTCCGAATAATAATTATTATTATTTTTAATTTTAATAGCCTTATCAATCATCCTTGAAAGTAATCGTTGTGGATCTGATGTAATGGTCCATAATCTTTGCCGGTGATTCTTGGGAGGCGGTCAAAACTAGTGCTGAGGCTGGCCTATTGCGAATCGCTCTGTGGCTGAAACACAACCTTCTAACGCTAAATACTTTTAAAACAAACTATATTTGTTTTAGTAATAACAATTCGCAACCACAGGCCGACTTCAGCCTAAAAATTCATGAATGTACAAGGGACACTAATAAAAACACCTGTAAATGCCCTAGAATCGACAAGGTAGCTCAGACAAAATATCTGGGATAATTGTAGACCAAAGACTATCTTGGTACCCACACCTTGATCACGTCATCAATAGAACGAGGAAACTAACGTGGTTCCAATCTACTAGTTTTTAAGGCATGTACTTTTTAACACGAAATAATCTTATTTTTTATTTTTTATTTTAATGGTTGATACGAACATGTTGATATACTGCAGACTTCCTGGAGCGTTAGTGATTCTGACTGAATATTCTTTTACGTATAACAAAATTTTACCTACTCTGACCATACATATATACATATCCACTTTTAGACTACTCTGACCGTACTAAGGAAGATCTATTTGGGACATAATACATAAATATTAAATGTTAATGGGCTCCAATTCACTAAAAATCAGGTGGCATATTGGCATATTTTTACTTTATCTGTAATAACGTTTACTTTCCTATGCCGTTCAGTAAGTATCGTAAGAGGCGACGGAAGGTAAACAAAGCAGAACCTACCAAAACCAGAAAATTAAAACCTGCGGTTGCCAACCGCAGTTTTTATGATAATATTATATTATTAAAATAAATTATTATATGAAACGAAAATAATTAAGTAGTATAAACAATTAAATCCGCAACATGGAAGCAGAGCGGCCAGCGACAACATAATAATGAGGCTTTTAATTTACAAAACGGTAAACGTTTACTCTACCGAATAATAATCTTGCGGCTATTGTTAATCATTGGTACGATTAAGTTTTCATATAAATAATGCTACAGCATATCAAAATGAGACTCGTAATTATTGTTTGGAAAACATTAATTACGATATAAGTTCTTTTAGTCCTTCGAGCTATTGCTAGTGATAGACTCAGAAATGAGGATATCCGCAGTAAAACCAGAGTGACCGACATAGCCCAACGGATTAGTAAGCTGAAGTGGCAATGGGCCGGCCATATAGCTCGAAGAACCGATTACCGATGGGGAAGAAAGGTTCTCGAGTGGCAGCCTCGTACCGGTAGGCGTAGTGTAAGGCGACCCCCCACTAGATGGAGTGACGACCTGGTAAGATATGCAGTAAGTCGATGGATGCAGGTGGCTCAGGACCGTGCTTTGTGGCATTACTTGGGGAAGGCCTATTTTCAGCAGTGGACTTGTGAAGGGCTGTAATGATGATGATGAAGTTCTTTTTAAAACGTCAATATACTTATGTATATACTTTTTTTGCTTGATAAGTGGTATGGGCATAATAACATAATATTATTTCCACAAACCACTCTGATAATAGAGATCTGTGCCTAGCAGTGGGTAGTAACTTTTCCTTAAATGTCACTTTCCTGACATTTAAGGGAAAGTTCTGTAACTTTCCCTAAATGTCATCATACAGTGTTTATGTAAATCAATTTCGACTTTTAGACCAATAATGATTTCCCTAAGTTTTATTTTATGCTTATAACATATTAGTAAGGGTTATAAATGAGCACACAATTGATGGTAATGTATGCTGTGGATCATATTATTACCATGTTTTAACGTAAAACATGGCAAGATGGCAACAACTCTTTATTCATTAGATGCATAAACGTATAACTTTTTGGATAAACTTATTATACATTTGGTCTACATTTTTGTATTTGTCATTTTATGAACAAGATGGACCTTTTCTTTGTGTCGTTGTTCTCTGTGTAAAGGGCGTGCCCCCACTAGATGCAGTGACGGTGTGGTAAGACATGCAGGAAGTCGATGAATGCAGGTGGCTTAGGCCCGTGCTTTATGGAATTCCTTGAGGAGACCTATGTTCAACATTGGACTTGTCAAGGGCTGTAATGATGATGATGATGATAATCTCTTAAACTTAAAATTAAAAATGGCACATATTTTGTACTCAGGTTTTTCTTTTACATGTCTAAATATTTACAAATTAAAATACAACTAACATGAAATGGCACGGATTACAAGACGAGAGTAGGCTTAACTTAATAAAAATAAATGTTGTCTTCATCATTCATAGGAACACATTCTTCAGGTTAATCTGATATTTTACTATAGCATTTTCAGGCAATATTTATGTTCATCCGAATTCTTAGGAATAACAAACTTAATACAATCCTTGTTGCGTATTTGCTTATAGTGTGAAACTGAATACATTTTTTCAAAAGGTACTTGAGGGTAATATTTAAGCTTTGCCGCCCTATAAAACCAGAACTAGGACTACAATGTTTAGTTTACAGATAGCTTAGTTAGCAGTCAGTGCCAACTTTAACTAACCCCAAGTAAGATTACCCATGCAGATATTTAAATTAGGTGAGGAAATAGTAATAGCTGATAATAACAACTGTAATTCTAATCATTTACATGCAATATAAAAGTTCAATCAATCACCTTTGACAACAGGCTTAGGCTACATGAGTGCAATTTTACCAAGTAGTTATGCACACGTCTTCACAACACCGCACATTAAACAGACATAATTATCAATGTTACCAGTTAGAAAAATATAAAATATGTTAAACTAAACTATAGAAAAATACTACCATTATTTACCAAGTTTATTTATAAACAGATTATTAAAATAACTTCTCAAGTCAAATACTACGGTATGGTAAACTTTTTAAGGGTTGTGAAAAGTTGTGAAAAGTTGTTACGTTTTACGGTATCATTAATAGATAAGAATCAAAATGCAGAATCTATGCAACTCTTAGGAAAAAGATGTAATATCCCGTTATACTATTAAAAATGTTCTAGGCTTCTCATCACTTATCACACAAAACACAGTATCATTACTCTACCATAAAATTTAGAACAACGTCACCTTACTTATCGTGTTTTGCTCATCAAGTCCTTTTATTTTATACCCATATTATAGGGGTTGCTGTGGAAATGATAAAACGCTACATTGTTGCGTCCGCCATATTGGATTAAAAATGGCTGCATTTAAGTAATCGTGTATTACCTCGAAAACCAAACGTGTGTGCCAAATTTTAGCTCGTTAGCTTCAGTTGGATTCGGTGAAATATTGATTGCAAAACTTCAGGAAATTCATACAAGTGAAGTTAAATAAAAGCTTCTAAAATCATCCCTTTGAAGCAATCTATCGGTGGCCTGTGTTCAGGATGGGATATTTGTTGGGATGTAACGAAGAAATAAAAGTCAAAATAAAAGTTCAAAATTTAAATATAACCGTAATATATTGTGATTTGGTGTTTGTGTTTTAGTGGTTGTGAGAGCTTCCGATTTTATCGCACAAAAGATACACCATGCACGGGTCTATAATTTTTATTCCATGCAAGGTTTTCTAATTTGTATTGTAACTTTATCATCATATTAGTTATTCGTTTTAGTTTTTTTCGTATAACATCTCTCATTCTGTCAATAATTTCTAAGAAAGTTCGAAAATGGACGAAGAGTTCGTTCGAATTGAATTTTTGGTTTCATGCGGTTGCTCAAAAACACGGCTACGAAAGACAGTGATACTAGTGTCGGTGTTGTAACTTAGCGGTCTCGTATGACGTATGCCACTAGATTTTTATTTCCGGCCGTTAGTATCGCTGAAACTAAAAAGCCGCTTGACCGATTTATATGAAATTTGTTGTGTGAATTTAAAACTACTGTGTATTATAATTATAAAAATGAAATGAACTGCAAAATGAACTGACTATTCATTTTGCATAGATCGGACCATAGACAATAATTAAAAAAGCTGAAGGTACTCCGGGTTTAACAATGACATCGGGACGTCAGTCACCTCAGTTCCCCGTGTCCATGTGGAAAGCACCCGAAACGTCGGGAATTAAAAATAATAATAAAAAAATTAAAATTAAACGCGTTCGTGTAAATATAAGAAATCATTATATAAACTACTTGCTAAAATTGCATTTATGGAGCCTAAATATTTTGTCAAAGTGACTGAAGTTTAGTATTGCATGTAAACGGTTAGGATTATAGTTATTATTATCAGCTATTACTATTTCCTCATCTTATTGAAATATCTGCATGTGTAATCCTACTTGAGGTTAGGTAAAGTTGCCACTAACTGATTCGTAGTAACTATACCTACAGTTAGGGTTGACATAAAGTCGTGTATTAGAGTTTACTTCTGGTTTGTGCATATGTTTTTTTTTTTTTGTGTATATTTTTGAATTTTTCTGCATTTTGTTTTTATACGGCGGTACTGCGGGCGCCACAAAATGGATGTTTGTAATTTACATAGTAACCTCTATGATATCAATATCAAATGAGAGGGCTTGATGAGCGAAACACAATAAGTGAAGTTTTTCTAAATCCTGCACGGCAGACGTGAGAAAATAGCCACTCATAATTTCCATAGTAACTTCTATGAGTATCAAATGAAACGGGTTGATGATCGAAACACAATAAGTGAAGTGACGTCATTCTATATACACATCCACATATCATAGCGCACGTCACAAAATGGCTATTTATAATTTGTAACCCTTAAGATATGTTTATTAAATGTGCGTTCGTGAAATTTAGCGGTTGGAACTAATCTGAACAATTCCTTAGAGCACTACCCATGGTGGATACGATAGAAAACGTAAAGGGATGCAACATCTCTACGCAGCGCTATAGAATCGAGCCGATCAGAAAGAACTTGGTCGCCGACCATTCGAATCGCTCTGCGATAGATGCTGTCAAGTGGAAGGAGATGGTACTGATGTGCCCCAGTCAAGAGGTGAGAACAGTATTTCGTGTGAAGCCGAACTTGTGCTTTCTAAAGTTGCAAGCGATGTGCCGGCATGAAACACTGTCTTGCTTTGCCGAGCACGCCAAGCTTTTTAGAGACATTTACATAGAATTCCGATGCTAGCTGAGTCAGCAAGGAGCTGCCTTCAAACAGAGAAGATGGACGGAATACGACAAAGAGGTTCTCTATAGCGGTTAGCACGCACATTTGTGGCTTCTAGGGCTTGAATTGGACTAGATTTAATCGGCTCCAATCCAATACTTTGTTAAGCAAAGACTCAACTTCAGACACAAATTTGCCCTGGTACTCGGTGACGATTTCTCGAGAAATATTGGCACGGCCGGTGTATGAGGCATCAATTGTGCTGTCGTCTGCATAGCAATGAATGTTACCAATTTGCAACATATCATTGATATGCAGACGAAACAGCGCAGCCTTGTGGAACACCAGCGTTAATAGGCTTGTAGTCATAGCATGCACCGTCTACTACGACGATGTTGCTCCGATTAGCAAGAAAACTAGTGATCCAGTCGCAAAATTTCTAAGGAAGCCGATAGGAAGGAGGCTCCCAAAGAAGCACTTTGTGTCACAATCGTTTGAAGGTCTTCGCTATGTCTAAACTAACGGCCAATGCCTCCCTCTTGGACTACTATCTCCGCCCATCTATGAGTAAGGTAGACCAGATTATCACCAGCTGATTGACCACGGCGGAAACTGTATTGGTGGTCACTGTTTAGCTGGTGATGCTCTAGGTACCCCATGAGCTGGCAGTTTATAATTGACTTCATTACTTTGGAGTACAAGGAGGTGTTGGTAATAGGCCTGTAGTTGGACGGGTCTGAGCGATCGCCTTTTTTTAGGGGTCGGGTGGACCAAAGCTGTCTTTCAAGAATTCAGGACTACGCCTTGGGAGTAAGAGTACCTGAAAAGACGCATTAAAACCGGTGCCAACTCCGGAGCACACGTCTTCAGCACAATATGAGGGACTCTATCTCACCCACTCGACTTGCTGACGTCCAGGGAAAGGGGTGCTTTGTGAACCAAGCGCTGTGTGAATCGCACATCTGGTATGGAGCACTCACACCGCGGGATGATCGGCGGTGTGTTCCCCCCGTCATCGAGTTGGATGCAAAGAGGGAGCCTAACAGATAGGCTTTCTCCTTTGCGGGACGGGCCAGTGATTCGTCCTTTCTGTGCAGAGATGGAAGAGAGAACTGACAGAAATTTCCTTGGACAGTTTTGGTGAGATAGCAGAATGCACGGCTTCCCGGAGGAAGGCAAACTAGCTTCTCGCCAATTCTACCGATGTGCTCAGACCTTAAAAACAAGCTTTTATTTAAATGCTCTAAAAATAAGAAAATAAACCGTAAATTAAATTAAACTCATCAATTTATTACATTACACAATATAAATGACATAAAAACTTATCGTGAGATTTACCTGTGTACATAAACAAGATCGTGTGTAACTTGATATTGACATAAGCAGGTAATTCGAAAAAAAAAATGATTTTTATAATATAGATAATTCTCTCTTAATTCTAAATAAAAAATAAGTAATTTTCTCTTAATTTAACGTTTATTTTCTTTCTTTGAGTAATAAAAAAAAATTGTTTTATAAAAAAATTCCATATTTTTTTTGGATAGGATGACAAACGAGCACACAATCCACCTGATGGTAAGTGGTTGCTGTGGCTCATAGACATCTACATTTATCCTCGATTGCGATTCAAAATGCAGATGCGTTGTCATCCGTAAGAACTTGGATGAAATGCCTCGTTTCCAGTAAAAAGGAAGCAGCATTAAGCTACTATTTGACGCTAGTATTCTGTGAGAGTGTGATCCTTCCCCGGTTGAGCCGACCCATTCATGCTACAACTATACTACTAATATAACTGCAGCATGGCTCTATCACGTCAAAATGTTTGTTATATAGTTGCCATGATTGGCAGACCGGTGCGTAACTACAGATTATTTTATCAGTCGGGGGTTTTATTGGGAAGCTCTTGCTGTCTAACTCTGTTTCATTATCTTCCGTCACCACTTACTGGTGCTACATCCTACGTGATGATATGGGGTAATGGATCCTCTTACGCCGCCACCGCACATCATCTTATTATTAGCACCATAATCTATATTTGCCACTTTATCTATTATATGTTTAAAAGACACCTCGAGATAAATTGCGACCATGATATTCTTTCATGGCGTCAAATTGTACCAATAATAAATATAAACATGTTTTTTTGTACAGTTTGCAACCAGTTCGCCCGAGGCGTGTTTGCTATGCTAGGCGCAGTAACACCTGAAGCTTTTGATACGCTTCATTCATACACAAACACTTTCCAAATGCCTTTCGTCACACCGTGGTTTCCAGAGAAGGTATGTTTTGGACTTACAAAAGAAAAATTTATAATTTAAATATATTCCTTGAACATAGTAAAAACTACTTCATATAATAATATAATAGCATTATAGATCTGTGTCAAAATATACCTAATTTATGAAATCTACAAAAGCGTAAATATATAAAAAAGTGACTGTATAAAACGCGTTTATTGCAAGGTGTTAAATACACATTGTGTTTGTTAGTTATTGAATAGTTAGAGCAGAAATGCCTTGTAAAAAATATATATATATAAATATATATATATATATATATATATATATATATATATGGCTTCGTTTTATAAACCTCAAGTGACAATCGAACTTACGGTCCACCTAATGATATGTGGCTATGCTGGTAGCATAAACACTGGCGTTGTTACCTCTGAGGGCTGAAATGAAAGTCCACATAGCCTGTAATTATGCTGGTTCTCTACGGAACACAGCAGTGCAGACTATTATTTAGTGGATGAAATGGATAAGAGGCTAGTCAAGACAGACTCTTAGGCAAAAAAGAAGTAACTACCTAGTTTTACAGGCAAAATGAGTGCAAAGCCTGCTGAAAGGGATGATACATTAAACATATTGAGCTAAACTAGTCTTAGACGAAGTCTGCTCCTTTTTTAATTCAATTTCTAAGGTTTTTAACAACAAAACGCATTTACTTTAATTAATTGATAATAGTACCCAGTACGAGTAGCAGTTTTTAAATTATTATTTTTTATTTATTTAATGTATGATTACTCCAACAAAATAATAACCAAGGATCTTCATCATCAGAAAAAAATTTAAGCAGTTTATGTTTGAAAAACCGAAAAAATTAAGAAAATTTTGTATTTATGCCATCATTAAAAAAAAGTCTTTGTTGTTAAAACAGTCTAAAAAAAGGCATATGTACTGCCCTTCCTTTTGAGGTATTATTTATGCAGATGCCTCATCAATTTTGTATCTCGCACGAAACAAGTGTTTTGTTTTGGCCTATGAAGAATTGTTCCGAGTGTGGATGTGTATTTGTAATTAATGCAGGTTTAATCACCTTAACGATATTTTGTGAGAGAACTTTACCCCCAAAGTAGATTTTTTATGTAGGAAAAAATTCTACTGTTTTAAAACTCTAAAGTTAAAAGTTCTAAATCTTAAAAAAGATAATAGCAAAGTTTTGAATTTAATACACATAGATATATGTGCAAGTTTGATGGACGCCGGACGACAGAATAGTATTTTTTCTTGATGCGCATTAAAGCGGAACGTCTCCATCAGACGTTAGCTTTGATGAAAATAAATTGTCTGACTGTGGGAAAAATCGAGTTCTCTAAGCGACTCTCTGTAAGATTTTGCTGACAGTCATTTCTCTAATTCAATTTCGGTGCTTGAGTTCAGCTACGATTTGTTAGAATTAAGCATACGTGTGCTTAGTTTAACGATTCGGACACTAATTTAATACTAATGATTTTGAGATAAACTTATATATTTTTGAATTACGATAGTTGGTAAATGGGGATCAATGGCTGTAAGCTCACATAACGAAGGCAAAGTTCTAAGTGAAGGCGAACAAAATTTTGAGCTTTGCAACAATAATTTGATTTAAGTAAGATATGATATAGTATAGTTTGCTTACTCTGGTATGAACTGAGACTCATTAGCTAAACGTATATGTATACTACCTACCGCTTAGAGCATGTAAACTTCCTCAGATAAGTCAACAATGACAACATGTAAACCACAACTACACAACTTAACTTTTAACCAAGAAAATTGGAAAATTTTACATAAGTTTTCCGATATATATTGAAATCTACTCTGCTTATTGAATTAAGAAATAATAATTATGTATTGTTGATCTTCTTTTTTCTCCAATAAACCTTTGTTTGCTGATAAAAAAAGAATAATCAGATATTTACAGCCTATTAAAATCCACTGCTGAACATAGGACTTCGCCATAGACTGCCTCATAGGGATGATTTTGCCATAGTTACCACGTTTGGCAAGCAAGTTGGCAACCACAGTTTATTTTAATTATATTAGAGTTGTTATCAGGAAGTCGCTGCTGCCCATTTGGTGTTTTAGTTTCCTTCAGTCGCTTCTTACGACAACCTCGTAATCGTATTCCAGCATAGTGAATTCTCTTATGCCTCCATTACACAGCATTCAGCAAGACTTCTAGCGACGGTACTATATATGACGCTGCGATTATTTTTACCTAAGGTTTTTTATATAAGAAAATGGGTGACAAGCGAGCACACAGTCCAACTGATGGTAAGTGGTTGCTGTGGCCCATAGAGATCTACATTCATCCCCGTTTGCGAATCAAAATGAAGATGCGTTTTCAGCCTTGAGGACTAATATGGAATGCCTCTTTTCCAGTAAAAAGGATCTCCGGTTCTCTACACTCACCATACGAAACACATCAGCATTAAGCTGCTATTTGACGCTGGTATTCTGTGAAAGTGTGGTCCTTCCCCGGTCGAGCCTACCTATTCGTGCTACAACTATACAATTAGTATAGATGCAGCATGGCTCTACCACGTAAAAAGTTTAGTGCTATATTAAAATATTCGCTTATATTTGTGTTATACATGAATTTATTTATATGTGCAGGTTATACCACCATCTTCGGGACTTATCGATCACGCCGTGAGTATGAGGCCAGATTACCACAAGGCAATAGTCGACACTATTTTGTACTACGGATGGAAGGAAATAATTTACATGTATGACTCACATGACGGTAAGTTTTAATACATATATAAAAGGGCATAGTTGTGCTTGAAACACATTATAGATATATACACTATTTAGTGACATGCTTAAACCATTGTGGCTTTAAGTATTTTTTGACTTACATACATTGCATAATAATTAATTAATATCTTTTTATGCCGGCTCAATTTTATGAATCATAAATAACATTGAGTTTATTATGTAATGATGATACTATTATATAAATATATAATAGGTTATATAGATACATATATATGAAAATTGTACTGACCGGTATAAAATATTAAAAACACCATGTCCTAATAAAGTTAAGTTTGCTACAAAATGGACACATTTATACTGAAATTTAATATGAAAATATTATTATTGAAGACATATAAAAAAGTTATTTATATTTAAAATTCATGTTTTTTGTAACAATAGTTTGCTTAAGTAATAAAGTATCACAATATCGGGGATTACCATACATTTTATACTTTTTATGGTTTTTTTTTCTTTTCCGCAAGGCTCTTTTTTAGCGCTCTTAAGAGCCATATTGAGTAAGTGGAAGTTTTTTTGTACAGGAACATATTAAACAATGATATCGCTAATTACTGAGTAAAATTAATCTACCGCCAAGTCAACTTCTTCGTCTGGAAAGAGAATCCCCCAATCGATACCCTTAAGTTCTTTACGTATTGCATCATAGTTACATTTATCAAAATTAAAATGGTTATCATACTTAGGTTTGATATACTTTGGCTTAGACAGTCCATTAATCAATATTTCATGTGGAACTTTATATTTACCGATACGCGATAATGGGCTAGTTTCAAAAATTAATATACTAGTAAAGGAGGTCAAAACAAGGTCTAAAGTGCGAACTAATTCATTCCGGACGTGATTCGTCTGATATAAATTGTATAAATAAATGTAATTAAATAATAATATTGTATCGGCTTAAATTCTGAGGAACAGCTGGAAGCAAAGTAAGGAATATACCCATTTAGATTAACAGACCATGATAAACTTAGTACATTATAATCTCCCAGTACTGTGTTAGTGTCATTTGAGGATATTGTACTTAAATTTGTATGTAAGTTCTCGTAAAAGCATTTAAGTTTACTAGAGGGTAATTCAGACGTAAGTTAATGACAGTATTCATTGGACTATCGAGCTGAAACTGATATCCACATGTCATCAATGTATAACAATTAAGTGTTAAAAAAAATGGCAACACCGTCAAACCTTTAAACGTATGGTACGGTTTCTAACCGATGAACAGCCGCACCGCAGTTATTTCCTTCTTTTAATTAAATTTTTGAGGAATATTTCTTAGTTATTCTTTGAAAAGGATTTATCATCATCATCATTACCAACAACCCTGAACAATTCCACTGCTAAACATAGGCCTCCCCCAAGGAATGCCACAAAGCACGGTCCCGATCCACCTGCATCCTTCGACTTCCAGGAGTATAGTAATGTTTCTAAAATTTATTGAGCGTATTCTTATAATGCCGGAGCGTGTTCTTGTATTGCTGGAGGGTGTTCATGTAAAGATTGTTTTTATAAGGAAGTTGCCGGAGACGCATACCCAAAGTATGGTGGTCAGGTGCCTGACTACAAAAGAACTGTTGCACAATGAGTAGTCCTATATTTAGGACTTATGATAATAAGGTACATGATACAAAAGCATTAATAATAACAGAGTTGTGGATCGAAGTCCCATATATATATAAAATATTTGTGTCTATGAAATAAAGCAAATGTGTGGAAGGTCTCAAGTATGTTAAAGCATTATATTGACAGAAATGGCAGGTGGTGATGCTCACGGAGGACTTTTTGTGGACAATGTGCTTATTATTCGCCGTGTTGCTTAAACCGTGTGATATCCATTAACTGTGGCTGTATTCTGTATGCCATTTACACCCATTGACATGCGCGGCTTTGATCTATATTTTTAGTTAGGCCCTATTTTACTGGTTCGCCAGTTATTTTGTTGTGGACTACGGTCAAGTTACCAACTTCAACGTTCCTCTTCGAGGGGAGTGCGTTGGTTGATTGACGCTCACCGTACACGGCGTGAGTGGAGCCGGAGTGGATTTCGAAAAAATGTGGGAAAGTGAAACCCTTGTATCGGGTATTTATATATATATATATATATATATATATATATATATATATATATATATATATATATACGATACAAGGGATAGGAATTCCTTAAATTATATTTCTTTTGTTACAAATGGAATACGGACGATTAAATGTTTAACCTTTTAGAGCCATTGCTTCGTGAAGGGGGTTCTTTAGGTTAATATAATTATAGGCCACTTCCAACAGCTTTCGATTATTTTAGTGAATATTCATTTTTCCAGGAGATACCTTAAATAACTAAGTTTCTTAAGAAACACAACGTAAGTAAGGGTCCAAACTGAGACGATCACGCCATAAATTTGACAAACGGCCTATAACTAAAGCTTTTAGTAAGATTCTAAAAAAAGATCCGTCGAAAAGATTACTATTATATATTTATACATTTTATATTTTTAACAAATGTCCATAGTCTCATATATAGAGAGGGAGGAGCGTTACTATATCATTATAATTAATTCGTCAGGAATGAAATTATTATAAATCTATGTAATATTTTTATACAGCGGTTTGAAACCAGTATCATATTAGTACCAATGCAAACATTCGTATTGGATTTTTTGTATTAATTTTTAATAACTGAATATTAAGATACGGGTCAGAATAAGTACTTCACGGATGTAGGCAGCGTAACGTTCTCTTTATCGTTTCGTTTTGCAACAGAAATGGCGGTTTTATAAATCGTAAATTGTAGCGTCCGCTAGGGATTACAGCTCGGCCGACTCGTCCTATAATAAAATGTCGACATGAAAGAGATTGCGGATGCCGAGCTTCTGCTAATAGTCACAGCACCCATTTTAATAGGGTGTCTATCGCCAATGGAATACCGACAACTTTGTTGAATTTGTTCGAATATTTTATGATTACATTTTGGTGAACGAATTAATAACTTTTCTAACTTTTTCTCACTCCATAAAACCAATCGTTGATCTTGATTTCGTCTCTAAATTTTACCCAGGAACCAAAATGGTTTACATAATTTATATATATGATTCTGTAGTATATATGTGCAAATTAAAAATTATATACTTTGAACGCCCGCGCGTTGAGTAGTTGCAAAGTTCGTTAGCTCACTCCCCACTCTACGCCAAGCAATCCGCAGCCACCAGCAGACCGGCTTTACCGCTTCCCTCACTTAAATGTCGTTCAGTGATCTGAACATACGCACCCAGTCAAAGTGTCTTTGCGTGTGAGAATGTCGGTAACCCGTGCAATGTCGTCCGCAAGCGCACGACTCATCCCAAGGTTCACATAAGGGGGAGTCACCTTGTTCTTAATAAGAACCTTTCGATAAGCGTACCCGAGAAGTGGCACTATTTTATCTTTTCTTGCCATAAGACGTATTCATAATAAAATGATTCCAAAAATGTTGCTTCAGGTAGTCAATACGATGGAACCGCTGTTACATTGGCAATCTGTGGATGAGGCCTCATAACTAGAGACCATCCAATAAGGAACGTGCAGGAGTGAGTGGAGTGAGGTCTTCAGTGTCGTTTGAAAGAACTATAGGTCATGATTTCAACATTGCTTCAATATGGATAAGACATGTTGGCATTTTTTCAAACGTCAAATGCGTAAAGCCTAAAATTCAACGTAAATGGTTTTGCACAGATTTAACAGCACACTCCCACAGTCCTCCAAAATATAATGTATAGGCTGGAATGATGAATAAAAGAAAAATTAATACCTTCATCGATGTCGTTTAATTTTAAGTATTGTGAAGGCAGCTGAGCCATCTCATTAAGGACACCAACAAACGTGGTGAGGTTTTCTGAAAGGTCGTTACGTGGTTTCCCCTTACGAGCAATAAAACGGCTAAACACAGCCAATAAGGCATCCTTGTCATTGTTCAAATCCTTCAATTGTCGTATTTGCTCTTAGAGATAGCACGTGTTGGTATTGATTAAAATGAGTACTGAGCATCAGGAGTTACAAAAAGGTTGTGCTTAAGTTCATTTTCTATCAGAATTTTTTATTAGAATATCTTATTTGTTTACGTCGGAAGTATTTGTTATTAAAAATGCATTGTGCACTATGCAACACGGATTTCAATGATGGCGTTAAGTGTCGATCGTGTAAAAAACAAATTTTGTTTTGCCTGCTCAAATATAACCAAAGAAAGCTGGATACCGACCGAAGGGCTGCGTGGAGGTTCCTATTGCCGGGACATTCTATGCACTCCTTTAAAGCCAAAGCCAATCACGTCGCCGCCGATCCCTACATGTGATGGGGGTGCTTCGATTGATTTGGTTCGACAGAAAATACGTGACCTAAAGCTACAGCTTCACTATCAACCAGCACTCATTAATGAAAAGCATTAGGCGTGTAATAGGAGAGCTGAAATCATACTGTGAATTTAATAGTGAAAAAATAATTAACTGTGAGTACAGAATCCAAGAGACCTAAATAGGAGCAAATAAAAGTAACAGTTGACTCAGCCCTCTCTGAAATATCGGTCCTAAAAAGGGAGTTAGCTGCTAACGTATGCGTGCTAGTTGGTTACACGATCTCGAAACGTCAATTAAATTACATAGCGAGGATGCCGACATTTTGGTAAAAGATAAATCTTATATTGTCAACTTCATCAACTGCTACGTAAAGGAAGAATGTGTCGCTCCAGCGCGAGCCAAGAAATTCATGACAGCGAGGCACATTGGGTTTGTGGGTAACGAACAAGGACTGTTTGTTAATGACCACTTAAAACCATAGTCTTAAGCTTTATTAACTGAAACGAAAGCAATTTGTAAAGATACAGCTTATCGATACGTTTGGGTAAAGTATTGCAAAATTCATGTTAGAATAAAATATACCACGACGGTTGTGGTATCATTAGTTATAATGATGTAAACAAGTTAGCTTAAACTGCCTCTAAACATAAAAGTTGCTTAACTTAGCTCTTAGTTTAATTACATATTGTCTAATTGCTTCTGCTGTATATTACACTCGTATGTTGTATGGTAAGACGATTATGATTACGCTGGGACGGGCCAATTTGGGGGCGGTGTGCTCATTACGACAAGCAGAAAATTGTCTGTTCAACCCCAACCGACCTTTGACACCAGAGTTGAAGTGATGATTTATATCTCGCCGAATGAAAACTAGCACGTATTTCACGACGATGATGATGTCTTCCAGACCGAATTTGGGCCACAGCGGCTCGCTTCAACGTACGCTAGCCATCGGCGCAGGACAGGATTATAGTGCCCAAGTGTATGCGCAAGCACAGATGCGCTCTCAATTCCCTCACTCTCATAATCCGATGGGACGGTAAACCGACACGACCGGAGAGAGATCAGGCGTAGGACCAACGGCGTTACGTGCTGTCCTAGGCACGGGTGAGAGACACCGTCAACATCCTGACTCCGGGCAACTACTGAGAATTTCTTGACGGAAAAACTAAATAATTAATTTTTGACCGACCCGGGATTCAAACTCAGGACCTCATGATCAGCAGTTGCACTACTACAACCACTAGACCAACGAGGCAGTCATGCCTTTGAACCCCCTGACAGATAATCGTCTACATAAAAATTATGAGTAATCGTAAATTTAACACTTGAATCTGAGCACTTGTCTGCTAATTGATTAAGGCTCCTTGTATCGACAAATAGTACATAAGCCGTGTTATAGATCACAGCGTTCACTGTGTAACTTTTTAATCGTTTGTGATATCCCTTATATACCCTTCTCTATAGTATTCGTTGAAGTGGGTTATTTTTCATCAACGAGAATTTGACGGTACATTTTCTCAATTTCCGCAGACACAACGATTTTATGCTGTCGAAAACGAAATAAGATTAACCATAATTATCTTAAGTAGTTGGGCCTACCATTTGAATATTGTTATATGACTTTCCTGATGTGGTGATAGCCAAAGTGTCAAAGACTACACGGAGTTTAGTAGTAGTACTAGATTCCTTTTGAATACAGTAATACAGACAGAAAATAAGAATAAAATAAGAGGGTGTACCTTCGTTTATTTTACTTACATTTTCAGACATAATATGTTTTAGATTGATAAATTCGGTTTGTACGTATAGATTTTTCAGCGCTGGATTATTTCTTAATCGTGACTCAAGAGGTATAAACCTTTATTTAGCTATCTTATAAGATTCGCCTAACGTAGTAAGCGCTTCTTTGAGAGGAACACTCAACACGAACCTGTCATCTAAGTTAAGATATTTTTTATAGAAGAGGGGACATACGAGCATACGATTCACCTGATGTTAAGTGAATACCACAGCCCATGAACAACCGCAACACCAGGGGAATTGCAGGAGTGTTACCGGCCCTTTAGAAAGGAGTAAGCTCTTTTCTTAAAGATCCCCCCAGGTCGTATCGGTCCGAAAAAATCGTCGTTGGTAAATTATTCCACAGAAAAGTCGTACGCGGAAGAAAACTCCTAGTGAAACGTACAGTGGTGGACCGCCAAGCGTTCGGATAGTGTGGATGGTATCGGAAGGTTTGCCGCGTAGTGCGCTCATGTAATTTGGCGGCTGGGATTAATCCGAAAAATTCCTCAGAACACTCCCCGTGATAGATGCGATAAAATACGCAAAAAGATGCAACATCTCTTTGCAGCGCCAGTGAATCAAGCCGATCGGAAATCACTCGGTCACCGACGATTCAAGCCACTCTGCGCTGGATGCAGTCAAGTGGAAGGAGCTGGCACTGGAGAGCCTCAGCCCAGAGATGGACGGATGGCCCATACGTGCAACAGCAAAGCTGCCGCGAGGCTCTACCACTGTTAAAAATATGTAGAGTCTACAAATAATTGTTCACAAGCTAAGTTTTTAAAATATACTTAGATCCCTATGAATATCACCTAAACTATGTCTATGGGGGGACTATGTCTACTAGTCCCCCCCCCCCGGGACCATGGGTGCTGTAAAGCGCTCGAAACGTCGGGTATTTATAGTTAAATATACGCTATAAAATCCGTAAAAACTAGTATTATTTCTGTTGTAATAAAAATTTGCGCCTTCTATAATCTGTGCTCTTATATATTATTATATACTCTATGATAAAAAAGCACTCTCTCTACTCTGTGGTCATTACTAGTATAAAGTGTTGTATTTTGTCACTAATAAATGTTTAATGATTTCTTAAATTTACGCGAACACTACACATTGAATAAAACTATTATTTACGGATTTTATCGTGTTTAAATCCGTAAATAATAGTTTTATTCAATTTATTTAATAAATGTTTGTTTAAATTCTTTAGAAAAGGATATTATTTTCAACAGGTTATGGGCCCAGAAAGCCCGATAAATAAAATCAGTGCATAAAGTATACTAAATCAGTGTCAAAAACAGTTAAAGACCTAACCTACAAAGGCAAGGTGCTCAGTTTTCAGAATAAATTTTGAGTTTTATTTCGAATTTAGCATGTCATCAAGTAATCAATTGGCATTATTTGAGAAATTAACCGGCCGTGGTAACTATGCCACATGGCGTTTTGCTGTTAAAAGGTACTTGCAACATGAGGAATTATGGGATTGCGTGGAATGTGTAAATTCAAGCGCAATTGACACAAAGCGTGACACTAAAGCCAGATCGAAAATAATACTGCTTATCGATCTTGTTAACTATGTTCATATTCTAGAATCACGCACTGCGAAAGAAGTTTGGGAAAATTTATCTCACGCTTTCGACGACTCCGGGCTAACACGCCGAGTTGGTCTGCTACGTGACTTATGCAATACTACACTAGCTGGATGTTTAAATGTAGAGGACTATGTCAGTAAAATAATGACAACATCTCATAAGTTAAGGAACATTGGCTTTAATGTGAACGATGAGTGGCTAGGCACACTTTTGCTGTCCGGCCTTCCAGAAAGTTACAAGCCAATGATAATGGCTATTGAAAGCTCAGGTATGAAGATTTCCTCTGACTCAGTGAAATCAAAATTATTACAAGATGTTAAACAAAATGAAAGTGATTATTCAGCTCTTGCTACAAGTCAGAAGTTCCACAACAAAAATAAAAGATTTTCTAAAGGCCCTCGCTGCTACACGTGCAACAAATATGGACATAAAAGTCCTAAGTGCAAATCATCAAAATCCAATAAGGATCAGAAGAATACAAATAAACAAAACAGTATGTCTTATGCTGCCGTCTCTATAGCTTCTTTTGAATACTCCGATGCCTGGTATGTTGATTCTGGTGCTTCTGTACACATGACCAAACACAATAATTTGTTTATAGAAGAAACAACTCCACACATTAAAAACATTAAATTTGCAAATAATAAAACACTGTCTGTCCTAAGGTCTGGAAAAATTAGCTTGAGTGTTTATGATGGAAGAGGCCAACAAAATGATATATTGTTTACAAATGTATTATATGTAACCTGAACTAGCTACAAACCTGTTGTCAGTAAGTCAGATTATTAATAATGGTGGCCAAGTTAAGTTTAATAAGAGTGACTGTGTTATTCTTAATAGAAAGAATATTATAGTAGCAACAGCGAGTTTAATAAATAACATGTACCGACTGAACATGCCTGGTGGCTATGCATGCATATCCACTGACCTCTATATATACAAGTACGCTGGACTGGCTATACACCGTGTCATGCTGAAGCGATTTGATTTCCGCCATTTTGGCGCTGACAGCAGAAGTGCACGTCCACGGAACTAATAATAGGGATAAGACAGTGTACCAAATTATATCGATAAAAATTCTATACCCTACCTATACCTTAATAAATAGAATGGACTCTATGGATAGATGGACTCTACCCGTAACGTCCATTCTATTTATGTATCATATTAATATAATGCCATTATCATTCATCATCATTAAAACCCTTCACAAGTCCACTGCTGAAAATAGGCCTCCCTCGAGGAATGCCACAAAGCACGGCCCTGAGCTACCTGCATCCATCAAATTCCTGCATGTCTTACGAGTTTTTGACTCCATATAGTGGGTGAACGTCCTACACTTCAACTGCCGGTACGAGGCTGCCACTCGAGAACCTTTTTCTCCCATCGGTATTCAGTTCTTCGAGCTATATGGCCGGTCACGACGGTGGCCATTCAACTATAAATTATTAAGATTAAACTACACAAAATAAAAATAAAAACATAATTTCTAAAATAATTTATTGTCAACTGTTCATTTAGTTCTAGTATTATAAAAAAACAAATCAGCTGCTATAATAACGCCTATTCTAATTCAACTACAGGTCTGTCTATGGACAGTAAAATATTTTCTACTATATAAAAATTTATGTTTGTTCGTTCTTTCTTCAATGCCATACCGTTCATCAGATTGTGGTCAAACTTAGTAAACTTATTGGTTGCACTTCTGCAAAAGATACACGCATGATACAATTAACTGACACTAGGTGGCGTGCGTATTATACCGACTATTTATTTGAAAGTTATAGTTATTGAAAGTTATATATCATTCTAATTCAATGATTTTATTATCATTCATATTATATTGTATAAATATAACTGTTCTGTACTGTACTGTTAATATAACATTTTTAACGATATTTCCACAATTATTTCTTCTTGCTATGCGCCGGTTACGAGCTAGAAAGATAATATAAAATAATATAAACTTTAAATTACATAGTTATCAGTTATTAACAAAGTCATTTTCGAAATTGAAATCACAATATTAAAAAAAATAACCCAAATCTACTTCTGATCGTCCCAAGAATGCTGGCTACGTGTCCTCACTGAATGGCTATACTTAGCATTAAACCGAGGAAACAATTAGCCCTCTTATTACCAGTAGCGATGATCAGTCGCAGATACAGTTTTTTAGGAACTACACCGCAGGTGCACCCTACGGACCAATAGTCTCTACAGCAAATTGCACAAATATGTACTTATCTTCCAGATACTCGGCTATTTACATGGTTCAGTTGTCTCTAATGACACCCCTGCTTTAGACGAGGTACCCTGAGATGGGATGCTGTCAAAGCGTTCGCAAGTAGCATCCCACACTAAAGCTTTATCTCTCTCTCTCTCTCTCTTTCAAGCAACCAAACCTATACCGTCGGGTCTCCTGGTATCGTCTCTAAATATTCTACAAAGATCTTAAACCGAGGAAACATTAATAGAGATACGAGTTGCACTACGGACTCCCCGAGCCCGATATATGAATGGAGCCAGGGAAAAACAAGCACTTGGAAGCATCAAGTTGTGCAGACTCACCAAAGTCGCAAAAGATAGTCGAGTGGCGCATCGCCCTTACGACTCTACCTCAACTACAGCTGTCCAGAAAGAGAAATCTCCTTTAGCCGCAGCACACTAACACACATCCAACGTGGCTCGACATCATCAGGCGATCTTTCGACACTTGGCTATGGCCCTTGAGTTTAGTGGAAAATGAGGAAAGAAGAAATAAAAAAAAAACATTCGAAATAATAATCTAATACTTTTATACTTACTGGTACTGGTACCAGAAAATATTGTCGGTATACTGCACTTTTTCAAAGTGATACAGTTCTCATGTCTAATAAAACAGTCGTCTGTAAAATGTTTGGAACAAATATGATCATTTTGTTTCGGACGCCAATTTACAATATTTATGCTTTTAAGCCATAATTTTAGTCTAGGTTCAGTTGGAAACCTGTTAATTAATAAACATTTGATAATCATACGTTGTTGGCGATTTTTTTGTTAACAAATATGGGTAAGAAAGAACATCGATAAGTATTATAGACAAGGAACTCGACAACCCTATTTAATTTTATTGTTTATCAAAACTCAGTAATATACACCCAAACATGTTAGTATATATGATATTAAGATTAGTCACAAATTTTTAAGTACTTATATTATCAAATAGTTTTAATTTGTTTAATATTTGCTGCAAAATCACTTACGGGACAAACTTGTGTCTGAAGTCGAGTCTCTGCTGGACAGAGTCTCGGATTGGGGGCGACTAAATCTAGTCCAGTTTAACCCCCAGAAGACACAAGTTTGCGCGTTAACCGCTAAAAAGAACCCCTTTGTCGTATCCCCTCAGTTTCAAGGCACTCCCCTTGTTGCCTCAGCCAGTATCGGAATCCTCGGCGTCGACATATCGAGTGACGTGCAGTTTCGTGGTCACTTGGAAGGGAAGGCCAAATTGGCCTCTAAAAAGCTTGGCGTGCTCAGCAGAGCGGGACAGTATTTCATGCCGGCACACCGCCTGCAACTTTATAAGGCGCAGGTTCGGCCGCACATGGAATACTGTTCCCATCCCTGGGCTGGGGCTCCCCAGTACCAGCTTCTTCCACTTGACCGCATCCAGCGCAGAGCGGCTCGAATCGTCGACGACCGAGTGCTTTCCGATCGGCTCGATTCACTGGCGCTGCGAAGAGATGTTGCATCTCTTTGCGTATTTTATCGCATCTATCACGGGGAGTGCTCTGAGGAATTGTTCGGATTAATCCCAGCCGCCAAATTTCGTGAACGCACTACACGTCAAACGTCCCGATACCATCCACACCATCTGGATGCTTGGCGGTCCACCACTGTACGTTTCACAAGGAGTTTTCTTCCACGTACAACCTCTCTGTGGAATAGTTTACCACCGGCGATTTTTCCGGACCGATACGACCTGGGGACCTTCAAGAAAAGAGCTTACTCCTTTCTAAAGGGCCGGCAACGCACCCGCAATTCTCCTGGTGTTGCGGTTGATCATGGGCGGCGGTAGTCACTTAACATCAGGTGAGCCGCATGCTCGTTTGCCCCTTCTTCTATAAAAAAAAAAAAAAAACTTGTGAAATGTTATACCACTTCCCTTTTTGGTAACGAATTTTACAGATTACGCACACTCTCATTATTGATAAAAATAATTATTATTATGTAACTAATATTATACATATTCAAACAACAAAATACTTTCGTTTTGTAGTTTAAAAGTTCAAAATACAGACTTATGAAATAAGACAATATAAATAAGACAACAGACTTTGGCATATTACGTCAATTTTATTTTTCAAGACATCCTTTAGCGGCGCTTCAAATTGGCACAGTCATTTTGTATGGTATAGCCAGTCCAGCGTACTTGTATATATAGAGATCAGTGATGCATATCAGATATTATTGAACAAGATACTTACCTGTGGCACCAAAGGATGGGTCATCTGAATTTTCAGAACATGAAGAAGTTGACCGAGAACACTGCAGATTTAAAGTTAAGTCAAGTCAAAGAAAATGTTAAGTGTATAACATGTCAGAAAGGAAAACAAACACGTTTATCTTTTAAAAGTCAAGGGTCTCAGAGCAAAGATCTACTTGAATTGATACACTCAGATGTCTGCGGACATTCCTCGATGACTACTCAAAGAAAATATTTGTGTATACCATGTACAATAAGTCAGAAGTCCTAGAAAAGTTTAAAGAATTTAAAAAACAAGTTGAGAATCAGTTACACCACAGCATTATCATTCTCAGATCTGACAATGGACTTGAATATGTCAATGAAAAATTTTAAAATTTTCTCAAAGATGTCGGAATAATACATCAGACAACTACACCTTATACACCAGAACAAAATAGTACAGCCTAATGCATTAACAGAACTTTAGTAGAAAGAGCAAGATGTATGATGTTAAATGCTAACTTACCTAAAATCTATTGGGCTGAAGCAATTCATACAGCTGCCTACATTGTAAACCGCTCTCCAACAAAATCTCTGCTTTATAAAACCCCAGAAGAGATGTGGACTGGTCAGAAACCTAATGTTAGTCACATGCGTACATTTGGTTGTGAGGCAATGGTCCACTTACCAAGAGAAAAAAGAAAGAAGTTTGATTCAGAATCACAAAAATTAATTTTTATCGCTACTGTGAAAATTCAAAAGGATATCGATTCATATTACTTCAAGAACAGCAATAAAAAGTAGAGATGCAATATTTTTATAGTCAACAGTTAAAAGAGAGTTTGTACTGATTGAATTAATTACAAATGAAAGCTGTATTAAAAGTAACAATTTAGAAGAAATTTCAAGTAATGACTCATTAGACACTGTGAGTGAACATAAATCACATTCAGACAGCGAGCACATCCCCGATGAAAGTGTAGAATCTTCACCTGACAGAAATATAACAGTAAGAACAAGAAGACAATGTTTAAATGCACAGAAACAAGAAGAGAGTTCTTACCTGTGCTGTGAAGACCAATTATCAGAAAATGAAGTTCCTGATAACTATGAAAAGGCATTAAAATCTATTGATGCCAAAAAATGGATAAAATCAATAAATGAAGAGCTTGATTTTCATTATAAAAATAATACTTGGACATTAGTTAGAAAAACTCCCAATATGCGAATAATTGGATGTAAATGGGTTTTTCGCATCAAAGAAGAACCTTCAGGTCCACGTTATAAGTCCCGGCTTTGTGCGAAAGGATACTCACAAACCAAAGGTATTGATTACCAAGATACATTTGCTCCAACTGTCAGGTACGATTCCATACGTATATTATTCTCAGAAGCTGCTCAACACAATCTTCAGATAATTCAGCTAGATATTAAAACAGCTTTTCTATATGGTGAGCTTGAAGAAGACATATACATGACTATACCCGAGGGCTTAACCTGCGATGCTGATAAGGTGTGTAAACTCAATAAATCTTTATATGGTTTAAAACAGGCTCCCAGATGCTGGAATTCAAAATTTGATGCTGTTTTAAAGAAGTTTGGGCTAGCCAATAGTAAAGCTGATCAGTGTGTGTATGTTGGCACTATTAATGGAGCAAAATGTTACAAGACGTTCAGTCACGGGATATGTCTTTATTAAAAATGGAGCAGCAGTGACTTGGGCTTGTCAGAAACAACAGACAGTGGCCCTGTCAACCACTGAAGCAGAATTCATGGCAGCCTGTGTCGCCACTTAAGAGGCTATGTGGGTCAAACAACTGTTATGTGACATCGGTGAATTTAATCAAAAATCAGTGTGCTTAAATCTAGATAATCAAAGTGCTATAAATATAATTAAACACATAAACTTTCACAAACGGTGTAAACATATAGACATTAAGTTTCATTTTATAAAAGAAAAATATTACGATAAAATTATTGAGCTAAACTATGTACGCAGTGATGAGCAATATGCTGATATTTTTACCAAACCTGTGTGTAAAATAAAATTTTGTTATCTTAGAGATAAAATTGGAATTAAATCTTGCCATGTAGTCAAGAATACTTAAATACTAAACTTATTGTTTGCTTTATGTCTGAAATGTAAAAATTAACAACTAGAAGGCATTAATTTGGGGGTGTGTTGAAATAAAAATTTGCGCCTTCTATAATCTGTGCTCTTGTATATTATTATATACTCTATGATATAAAAGCACTCTCTCTACTCTGTGGTCATTACTAGTATAAAGTGTTGTATTTTGTCACTAATAAATGTTTGCTTAAATTCTTTAGAAAAGGATATTATTTATTATAATAACAATAATGATAATGTTCGCGTAAATATAAGAAACAGAACGAACGAAGCCAACGGCTAATCTTTCCAATATGGACCATCGATTTCAAAGCCCATATGTTTTTTGTAGATAGTACTCACTAAAAGAAAGCGTTTTGCAAAGTTTTAGGTTGCGGAAACTTACGGTTCATGAGATATATTTTTTTTAACTTTACGTACAAATTGGTAAATAACACGCAATTACAAAATAAATTTGACAAATGATTGATGTTAAACGTCAGTTAGTGTAGGGTTCCGAATATTTTGAAAGTATCGATACGTACTCGATACCAAGTATCGTATCAAAAGTATCAATACTACTTGGTATCGAGTACATTTCGTTAATTTTGGAGACGAAAAATTATGACAAACCAATTAGATGCATAAGAAGAGCTGATAAGTGCAATTATATATGTATATAAAGTAGAATAAAGTTTACTCTATTTAAGTTCCACCTTAGTACTTGTATTTTATTGTTTGCAACTTGTCTGTATTTCTTAATTAGTACAGCTTTTGTACTTTTATTTTATTGTTTGCAACTTTTTTGTATTATCTAATTCTTACTACAATAAAGTGTTTACTTACTTATTGACTTACTTATTTAATATTCAAAAAGTACCCAAAACCGAATCAGAGCACCCCACTATCCACGTGGTCTTGTCTGCCCTACCCCTAGAGTGTATATAAGAGCCCGGAGGCGCGGAGGGAGAGCAGTGCTTCCCTACGCTAGGGCGGAGGCACTGCTCATCCCGCAGCGCCGGAGCTGCCACGGAGCGCCGGAGCACAACTTCCCGGCTTCTTACCCCCCCTAGTCTCCAAAATTAACGAAATGTACTCGATACCAAGTAGTATTGATACTTTTGATACGATACTTGGTATCGAGTACGTATCGATACTTTCAAAATATTCGGAACCTACACTAATTGACGTTTGACATCAATGATTTGTCAAATTTATTTTGTAATTGGTGTAATTGCGTGTTATTTGCCATTTGTATGAAAAGTTTAAAAAAATATATCTCATGAACCGTAAGTTTCCGCAACCTAAAACTTTGCAAAACGCTTTCTTTTAGTGAGTACTATCTACAAAAAAAATATGGGCTTTGAAATCGATGGTCCATATTGGAAAGATTTACCAAGCCAACGCTTATTTGTAATATCTACATAACTATTCGGTGGATTTGAAGCAATTTTGGGTAAAACAAAGCAATCGATGTCGAATTTGTGTTTTTCGTCGAACGATTGTAACGTAACTGATCATGACAAATATTGACTGACTGATTTTCAACGCCTTAACGCTGAAATTGCAATTTGATTGTATGTAAAGAGAGCTTACGAGAGAAGTCTTCCGATATAAAGTTGCCAGTGGTTCTGTTTTCCATTAAAATTTGCGCTGTACAGATGCTACTATTGGCATACAATATTTTACAAACTTTGTGGAAAGAAATACAATACGTGATTCAATTTGTAGTTAATGCAAAGATGGCGATTGAAGTTCTTAATCTACATGTAAGTAGTATGTGTAAATAGTGTGCGTAAGTAGGTTTTTGTTTTTATGACAATATTTGCAATTACTTAACTTGCATTTTTAAGTAAAATGACCCGGGAAAAGACAGTTATACTATACACTGAACTCTTGTACTTTTCTAATTCGCTTCTCTACGGGAAGGTTTCGAAAAGTTGAACAAGTGTACAAAAGGTGTAAGTCATGGCACACAGGACACTCATTGCTATATATATATTATTTATTATTTGTAACAACGACTGCCTCGTTGGTCTAGTGGTTGTAGTAGTGCGACTACTGATCATGAGGTCCTGGGTTTGAATCCCGGGTCGGGCCAAAAAATTAATTATTGAGTTTTTCCGTCAAGACATTCTCAGTTGTTGCTCGGAGTTAGGAAGTTGGCGGTGTCTCACCCCCGTACCTCGGAAAGCACGTAAAGCCGTTGGTCCTGCGCCTGATATCTCTCCGGTCGTGTCGGTTTACTGTCCCATCGGATTATGAGAGTGAGGTAAGAGAGAGTGCACCTGTGCTTGCGCATACACTTGGGCACTATAATCCTGTCCTGCGCTGATGGCTAGAGCCACCGTTGAGGCAGGCAGCCATGGCCGAAATTCCGTCGGGAGGACATTATTATTATTATTTGTAACATAAAAATGTTTATTTTTACGCGTGCTTGTATTATCAACCTTATTCTGATCGAGTTGAGATTCTTCGAGGTTTTCTAACAGGTCAGCCCTGCTGGATAAAAATGAGGTAAATATCAATAATGAAGGCGCATTAATTAAACTGTTTCGATGCTGTTCCCATTCGTGGTTAGTAACAGCGTCTAGTTTAATTAACTAAATTAATATTCAAGTGGCTGATCAAGTGTGGTCTGATATATCTACATTAAAAATAGCTTGAACATGGTTGTTAACTAAAAGCCTTTTATTATCACATCTGTCATAGAGTTACTTCCTGGCAAAGTCATAATTATCTGCTGTAAGTTCCAAACAACCTGTAACAAGTAAACTACTGTCCTTGAGTAACGAACGCAAATAATGTAACTTGTTTATTTTGTCTATGTCGTTAATGCTATAAATTATGGAAACAAACGTATCCCTTACTATATATATATATATACAAGTCATAGCTGAACTACCAGAAAATTTTGGTAAATAAATTTTTGGTAATCGAAAAGAAACATGTTTGTGTGTATGACTACAAAAACCTACCTCTGTCGCGACTGCGGTACTTATGAGCTGTTTGCGTGCGTTGCTTACAAGTTTATGAACAGCGGCTATGAGATTATAATACAGCTTTTGAAAGTCTTCACGTTCCGTTTATAGCTCGTCGGGGTCATCCACCAACGCCTCCAGTTAATTTTGTGATGCATCGTATTTATCGTATAAGTTTTAAAATATATTTAGGCGATATACAATTTTGATTACCTGTTTGTTCGTTTAAATTTACACAGAACTTTGACGTTTTTAAATATAAATAAAAAAAGAAAAAAAAACAAAGAAAAATAATTCACTAAAATTAATTCAAAGGACAGTTCTACAATAAAAAGAATTATTAAGTGTATTATTACTATTATTGATATTAATCACTGATCGGAAATGATTTGCTATAAAGAAAAAAATGAATAATATATTTTATTATTCATTTTTTTTCATAGCAAATCATTTCCGAATATATTATTATTTTTGTTAGGATACTCAAACTAAGATTTTAAACGCATAGATTTACAATAAGTAACGATTAGATGGATTAATGAAAAAGAAAATTGGAACAATCTCACGTATTTACGATGCGGTCTTCTGGTTACTGCCACGTCGTGAAGATGAAGTTTTTGTTTTTCTTTTGTGTATTTTTATTCTTCAGTTTGAGGATGAAAAGCACGTCAACACATAAATATCACTGTGAATGCTAACTTCACGTGTATAAAATGTAAACTACCACTTTTTCCCGACATCCTTCTTCATTGTGACAAGAAAATAACCAAGGATGGCTAAATGCAATGATATGTCTGCGTAATGATCCAAAGTACAGAGCGGAGGCAATAAAATGAGACAGCAGAACTTAGGCAAAGCTAATAATAATGTTATTCCAACGCTAATTTTAAATTTCTTTGTTTCTTCAATTGGTTCCATTTTCACGTGTAAAGGACCAATATGTTTCGTTCTCAATTTTGTATAACTAAATAAATGACTGAATGAAACGGAACTTAAAGGTACAATATGAGCAACATAAAAAAAATCGAGCAACCGCGCGTAGGGTGTAGGTGCAAAGATCTTTAGCCCACTTCCCGTTCCACGCCAAGCGATACTAGTGACATCTAGAGATTTTATATCCAAATCGCAAGTATCTAATACACAAAGTATAAAATAAACACACAAAATTTACATCGTATTTAGATAATCTGTCAAGTAATAATCTGTTAGCAACATTTTAAAATTCATTGGTAACAATTTCTACTCTGTGCGATTGTTTGAACACAGACTTAATGTGTTTGATATTGACCTTAGAATGATAATATACTTACTCTGAAAACTTGGCAGTATGAACGCCAATAATCGGCATAATTTGTTCGAAAATGAAAATTATGTGTTATGTATTTAACATTGGCAATAAGACCGTAAACAATGTACGTTTAGTTTAAATTTTAACACATATTATACAAAATAATTGAACTTTTCCAAATACATTTTAATTACACTTTACGTATATTATCATATTATAGATAAGTAATATATAGCTAAACTCATATAAATATAAAAATATATGTATATATATATATATATATATATATATATATATATATATATATATATAAATCAATAAATCTATAACTCCATTATATCGTAATGACTAATGTGATAATATTATTTCTGAATTACATCATAATATTATGTAACTCAGAAATAAAATTTACCGCGAACTCAAAAAGGTCGAGGATTCGAATCCACCATTCGACGAATAGCGTGAACCACTCGTAACACAAGCAATTTAAGCTTACCACGAGTGGTTAAGGGGAATATTAGTAATGTTTATAGGATTGTTAATATTTTTTGAAAAAAAAATATTTGTCTTCGTGTGCGATACTACGCGATATTGTGATAGGTACCGTTAATAATAATGTAATAAAATTAACCGACATAGTCCAAAGATTTAGTAAGCTGAAGTGGCAATGGGCTAGCCACATAGCTGGAAGTACGTATGGAGAAAAAGGTTGTCGAGTGGTAGCATCGTATCGGTAGGTGAAGTATGGGGTGACACCCTACTAGATGGAGTGACGACCTGGTAAGACATGCAGGAAGTCGATATATGCAGGCGGCTCTACCCTGCTTTGTGGCATTCTTTTGGGGAGGCTTATATACATCAGTGGACTTGTGAAAGGCTTTAATGATGATGATGATGATAAATAATAATGTACGCTTCTTTTTTTCTACTCTCTACAGTTGAATAAATAGTGGCGTTGGAAAAAAAGTATAACCTGCACAAGGTTTCAATCGTGTGAAAAACACGAAGAAAAGGGTTTTGCCAGAAACGTAAACCCCTATCTTGTAAATAAGACCAACGCATAAGTAAGCTGAAGTAGCAATGGACGGCCATATAGCTCGAATAATTGACAACCGATGGGGAAAAAAGGTTCTCGAAAGGCGATCTCGTACCGGTATGCGATGTTAGTGTGGCCCCCTGCTAGATGGAGTGACGACCTGGTAAGATACGCAGGAAGTCGATGAATGCAGGTGACTTAAGACCGTGCTTTGTGTGGACGCATTGTCAAGTGCATTTCTTGGGGTAGGCCTAAATTTAGCAGTAAACTTGTGAAGGGTTGCAATAATGATGATGATGATATTATAAATATCATCGAAATAATTCGAGCCGTTTTCGAGAACGTGATTACAAACAAATAAACTATATAAATATATGAAATATAATAGTTAAAGAAGTAAAAAATTATATTAACTGGTAGTTTTTTTTTTCAATATTAATAAAACAGGCAAACTTCGTTAACATGAGACTGCCCCCATAGTATTCCACCAAAAGTAAGAATACTTTCTTACTAAACCGATTCTAATGAAACTTCACACATAAATTTTATCCCAGATGGTTTTAACTGCAGCCGTCCTACCAGTCTAAATCGTGACTATTCTTTCATACGCACCAGGCTAAGGTAAAATGAAAATACGACACATTTTTCTCAAAAAAAAAACCTTCATTAACCTGCACTCAGCCCACAATAACAACCGTCGCTTATGTTAATATATAACTAAATAGCGTATAAATTAAAACATTATTAAAACAATCTATATATAAATGTCGATGATAAAACATTACCTGATTAATTATACTTCGATAAGTTATTTAAATACTGTAGTAGAACGGGAGACTTTTATGGTTTAAGTGGTAAGAAATGAAAACTATATACCTATTCATTTTGTGTATGTAGCATATGGTCAAGCTGTTACAAGAGCGGTCATCTCTACTTAAAACAACAGAACACAGAATTATAGATTAAATGCTCCTAGTTGATCGCTTAAACTTTTTAATAGCTTAAAACTCGTATAAAAGATTACGCACAATAAAAATAGTTTATACTTTGAATTGTAGATTAAACTGCTACTGATATTACGCGCCTTAGGCGTTCGAGGTTCTGAGAATCGATGGCCAAAAAAAAAGCTGAGGCGGGTTATAGAGAGCCGTATTTAAGCGGCAGCCACTTAAAGAATACGCTTTTAGGTCCTTGACAATCTATCCCTTTCCCTTAAGAATCAATATACAGATGCGTTGTCAGTCTTGAGTACTAAGATTTAATTCCTCGTTTCCAGTAAAAAAATCCCATAGTTTCTCTACACTCATTACACGAAATACTGCATCATTAAGCTGCTATTTTACGCTAATATTTTGCAAGAGCGTGATACTTCCCTGGTTGAGCTAATATATTCGTGCTGCAACTAATTTTACCATATTTTGTTCTCCTCCTCGTATAATAAATCTCGTATATAAGGTTGCTTTGAAATCAAAATTCAATAGAGATTTCTATAATGGAATCTCCTTTTAATATAAGTGTTATGAAAACCCTGTTTTTTTTTGTAGTCTCCATTTTATAATAAGATAAGCAAAGTGTAGGGTGGACCACTAAATGGAGTGACGATATAGTAAGAGGTACAGGAATTTGATACATGCAGGTGGTTCAGGGCCGTGCTTTCTGGCATTTCTTGGAGGAGGTTAATGTACGGCAGTGGACTTCTGACAGGCAGTAATGATGATAACGAAAGAATATTTAAGCGATAGCATCCCATTAAAAAATATGGCCTGCGAAATTGAAAAAGCTTGCGCTCGAATCCATCATTTGAAAATTTGCTAAAAATTGATTGCGTAAGCTTTTATCATTGGTGTAATTTTTTTATAAGGTAAAGAGATTTAGACTATATTATTACTATCGACGGCTCGTTATCGTAGTAGCTAAACTTTTGTCTATGGAATTGCAGGACCCGAGTTTGAATTACGCAAAACTAGTACTTGTATGAACTACAAATTAGTTCAGTTGCAATTTAAGTACCTGAAATGATTTCATAGTTCAGGAGAAAATCTTTAATAACTAAGGTTGATAATATTCTGCTTCATCAACGACTGCAGCCTGTAACATTCTACAGATTTACTGTTTGAAGATTGACGTAGGAAAGATTTACCGCCTTGAAATCAAGTTAATAAGATGAATTGGTGTTTTTTGATTGACCCGATTGATTGACAAGTTTTCTAGCAAGTTTGACCTGGCTCTCTGACGTCATTGGTCTGGCATATACGAGATAGTTATCCACAACTTATTAGTGTCATTGAGATATCGAATTTCATTTGCCACGATCATGACACTTCTCTTTTATTACTTTTATATATATACGCATATAAGCTCTTTTGTTAAGGGTAGCCTTAATTTAACTCAACTTTTCAATATATTGCTAATTTCGTCGATAAACTTTCGTACAGATCGTCCCATATTGGCTCCGTCACTCACTTCTGCAGCATAAATTTGTTTTGTGACTCTATCCTCATTAATTATTTCTACGTGCCAATTTTCCTTAATCGTTCTTGTTAAATCTTGCAAATCACCCATTTATAATATAATTCCTCAGTCTATTATTCAGACTCGTCCGCAACATACTTCTTCGTGACAATATAACTTACAATATAAATTTTACTCGCATGCTACTACCAATCATGCCACCACTTCCAATCATAATAAGACAGTGTTGTGAACTGACATATGTACGTGCCTTTTAACACATTCTGACTTGCCACAGAGAGAAGAGAACCATTTATTTAGTGATTTGCTTTAACCCTGTGTTTAATATATATAAACGTATCAGGTTCTTCATATATATCACGTAAAGATAGAAGAGCTAAGATATATTAATCAAATGACAAGAATTCGTTTTGTATTTTACATTCCATTTCATCAATAATTAAACCTAAACCTAAACCTAAATTTAAGCGACAGTAGCCTAATGGCAGGGTGCGGACCGCGAACTCAAAAAGGTCGTGGGTTCGAATCCGCCATTCGACTACTGGCGTGAACCACTCGTAACACAAGCAATTTAAGCTTACCACGAGTGGTTAAGGGGAATATTAGTAATGTTTATAGCATTGTTAATATTCTTTTTGTAAAAAAAAATCTTTTTAATCTTTATCAGACCATACATTTTCACCAAATCGTTGCACTTTAGATACTGCGTAATATAATACGAATCTCCCGGCAATTCCCATAGTTACCTCTAAGGGTACCTATGTGAGGAACTGAGTTAATGTATTCTCATACACGCTCAACATTTGAGTATTATGCCGCAATATGTGAAAGAAAATTTTCAAGTAACGACATTTATTGCAAATAATTTAAATAGTTAAAAATAAATATTTTACAACCAACAAGGTACACGTTATTTAGTAAGTAGGAAGTAGTAGTGGTATTGTGCGTAGCCATTCATCCTAGCCTTGTCTAGGACAGATCTATTAATGTGATTTTAATTAGATTTAAGATGTGTAATGACCATTTATTACAAAAATATTATGAGTTTTTTTTTAATTATTCAAGTTTTTCGAATATAAATCATATAGTCGAATATAATTATATAGTTATATGAAACTTCACAAACGGGTCAGTCAACAGTCAACGGTCAACAGATAAAAATTTTAAAATGTTAATTTATGTCTTAATGAAATGCAAATAATACTCAATATCTCAATATAAGACAGATGTAAAATGTTACAGGCATACAAATCATAAACTAAATTATAACCCGACTGAAAGGGAAACAATTAACTATTTATTTCGTAGAACTGTAACTTTTAAATATGATTTAGAAAAAGGATTTGAAAAAGAATACACTTAAAGATTCCTTTGATTTACCTTGTTATTGCCGTAAAAATTCCGTTATATTTTATAATAAAAAGAAATTTTAGCTAAAACATCCCTCCCTACATGTTTCTATATTAAATACAACTTTGCTTATACTTCCTAAAATATAAATTTAAACATAGCTGTTCGACCTACTTATATATTTCATCTTTACCCCAAACTCCTAGAGATTTTGCAGGAGGCATAAATAATGTTTATAGTACAGGAGCTAAACATCTCATTCGGGACTATGTTGCTTGTTTTAGCTTTTAGTTATGAAACTTCCTAGGATTTATAGTCAATACCACAATACACCTTCACTTGTTGCTTAAAGCGATCGAGTTTTTGTTTGTATAATATTGTTGAAACCAATTTTTATACACAAAAAGATTTATTTTTAAAATTATGCAAATTGACTTTAGGTATATAAAAATAATATGATATTATTTATTTAAAAATTATTATTTTTTCGCTAGTGCCATATTTTTTGATAATATCAATGTAGTGGTCAATGATGTTGGGCATCCAGTTGGCTATGGCCGAGCATTCTGTAACTTCTTTAATTTTTCAAGTTTTCTTTTGGTTGCATAATGGAATCTAATGCCCTATCATAGTGTATAGGTGTCATAAGAGATGACTGAGGGAAATAACAGGACAACCTTGTGGCCTTCAATAAACATCGTTAGAACCATGACGTATGTAATATATATTTGTTAAGATTTTTTTAAACATTCAATTTCATTTTTAAAATTTAATACTTCTGCGGTGAGTACCGCACTCTCCTTCAAAAACATAATATGAGATGAGATTTCCGCACCGAGAATGCATAGAGAAGTAAATTCACACTCAATGTCAAACTTATCGAAAAATCGTAATGGTGCATTTACATAAGTCGTTTTAAATTGCAGCAATTTAACCCGCGTGCGGATCGCGTTTACAATAGTTAAATATTACGGGAAATACGATGCGCCCGTTTAAATTGGTGGTTACATTGGAATGTGTTTGACTAAAGTAGCACTAATGTTGCCTCTGAATCTATGAAAAAGCATTTACAGAAAAATAAATTGCAAATTTTTAGTGTAGTATAATGAGAAACGTAATTAATAGAAAAAGAACTACTCTATTTGACAAGGGAAAACGAGTAAGTAACGGAAAAGGTTGCGCCTCCAGGCTAAGATTAAAAATCAAACTTGACTGAAGTAGTAATAAATTTAAAACGACTATCGACATTCACTACAAGGTTTATAATGGTCCATAACATACAATGCAGTGTGTTCAGCGACCAAGACCCAAAAGATTGAGCTCTTAATTTGACAGAGACCAGTGGAATGCCATTTTGGAATATAAAATGGCTCCGTTGCGCAGTGGCTTAGTAAGGGTTAAATGAAGAAAAAGATGTCGAGACTAACGTAAAATGAAGGCATGAATCTTTTTTGATTTTATTACATTATAGTTAGAGATTTTATTACATTAGCCATGATAAAATAAATTAAAAGATATACTTGTTCCGCATTTAGAAAATATAAGTCTACATAATGATAATAAAAATACTCAATATTTCCGTTGATAACACACACAAAGTACTTGCTTGGAAATGGTATATAAAAATTAAATAAAAGTTGATTGTTATAGCTTTCTAATGAAACTTTCCTATGACTATCTCTTTTTTATTCCAATGTAAGACATAATTACGTAATTAACAAAGTTTTTGCCTTAATTGTAAAAACACTAATACTTATTATATTTAAGGTTTAGGTCAATGGTTATTACTCATTAGTCACAAGTTACGTAGAAACGGTCTCTCATTCATCTACCGTAACATATTTCCGACGAAGTTGCAAAGTTTGCGCCTCTTCTATACACGTAATGACTTAACAACCGCTTTTCTTCTATGTTAGAAAGTGTTTCTTCATTATTAGTCGCTTATATGTTTCATTTAGTCTAAATAGGAACTAATACGAAAACCTTAAACAGACGCTAAGTATTGTTATAGGTCATAATATTTGATATTATAAATAATATTATTTTTAAAATTTTGATGAATTCGATTATAATAAACAGCTTAAAATTTAATTTTAATAAATTTTACGTGAATTGCAATTAAGTACGCTTAAGTTTGCTTACTTAATATCAATTAACAACCTTCCAACATGTTTACACAAATATGCATTTCGCCAAAAATCATCTACGGGAGATATTTTGGTCTACATCAAGCTTTTGTAATGAATGTTTCATTATTATCTAATTGCTCTGAGAAATATTTATGCTTATTTTGATATGATGAACATTTAACCGACATTTAAATTATGAAGAATGAGGTAAGTGTTTTAAGCGAACTTTCATACATTTCATTAAATTTTAAAATGCGTGTTCAGTAACGAAAATCCTAGATTTGGTTTTGTTTTGTTTCTTGTTCTGGTGCTAACGATTACAATCAATTATTTCTGATTCGGTAAACCGTTGTGCAAAATATTTGTAACATGTGATTTTCCATAGTAAACCGTGCCAGTGATGTAAGATTCCGAATCTGAAACAAAATTACATCATTGCGAAAAAAGATGCAATATTGTTTAGTAACTATTTTTTTATATAGCATAGGGTGACGAACGAGCGCACAGTCCACCTGATGATAAGTGGTTGCTTAAGCTCACAGACATCTACATCTGTCCTCGATTACGACTCCAAAATGCAGATGCGTTGTCATCCCTGAGGACTAATGGAATGCCTCAATTTCAGTAAAACGGTTCTCCGGTTCTGTACACTCACCATTCAAAACACAGCAACATAATGCTGTTATTTTCATCATCATCATCATCATTACAACCCTTCACAATACCACTGCTGAACGTAGGCTTCCCCCAAGTAACGCCACAATGCACGGTCCTGAGCCACCTGCATCCATCGACTTCCTGCATGTCTTACCAGGTCGTCACTCCATCTAGTGGGGGGTCGCCCTACACTACGCCTACCGGTACGAGGCTGCCACTCGAGAACCTTTCTTCCCCATCGGTTATCGGTTCTTCGAGCTATATGGCCGGCCCATTGCCACTTCAGCTTACTAATCCGTTAGGCTATATCGGTCACTCTGGTTTTACTGCGGATATCCTCATTTCTGAGTCTATCACGCAGAGAAACTCCGAGCATAGCTCTCTCCATAGCTCGCTGAGCGACTTTGAGCGTCCTCATACGGCCAGCAGTGAAGGACCACGTCTCAGATCCATAAGTCATCACTGGCAACACGCACTGGTTGTACACTTTAGTTTTCAGAGATTGAGGTATACCTGACGAGAAGATGTGTCGTAATTTCCCGAACGCTGCCCAGCCGAGTTGGATTCGTCGATTGACCTCTCGGTCGAAGTTGGACTTACCTAGTCGGACTATTTGTCCCAGGTAAACGTACTCGTCAGCAACTTCGAGCATAGTGCTCCCAACAACTACCGGCATAGGTGTGACATGGACATTAAACATGATCTTTGTTTCCTCGTTCGATCGTGTTGTTATGCTGTTATTTTACGCTGGTACTAGTCTAAACTCATTATCATCACAGTCTATCAAGATACGAGTGCTGAATAGCCCTCCCTCATATATTGCCTCATAGGAAAATTTTGCCATAAATGTTACACTTAGCAGAAGGTTAGACAACCGCAGTTTTGAGATATTAAAATTGTTTCGAACCTGGTGCTGTCTACTTCCTGTTGAAGATTTACAATTTAGTTTACCGTCTTGAAAAATATAATAATGTATTTAATTATGAATAAAAATATAAAAATGAAGGTTTAGGCCCGAATGTCCATTTTCGATGAACTGCAACTAATGTTTCTCACTGGTTTCGATGATGTTGATGCAGCCAGCCTATGTGGCTCTTACAGTTTCGTAGGACTCAGAGCCTTTTAAAAAAGTAAATTCATACATTACGCATTGTTACGCCAGTAACTCCTGACAGCGTTCTGTGCACGTGGAAGAGTTATCTAACAGCCATCCGAACGGGGCTCGCTACCCAGGCTCTGACGGCTAACTCGTATTGTTCGATGTTCTGAGCGGCGAGAACAGCCCGGGGAAGCGGGTGTACGGAGTGTAGTGTGTATCCGGTGTGGAGGGGTACGCGGCGGGCCCGTATGCGGACTAGCTGTGTCCCATCCGTTGTCCTATCAGTGTTTGTAGCACTAAGTGAATGTGTTGAATCTATGTGTGATGGGCCAGCGACATTTGTGTCGTCGGAATCTAGCAAAACGTTGCGGAGCCTTCGAAGGCTTTGCTTAACGTTTTGAGTCGGAGCGTAGGTTGCTGCGTTTACCACTAGCGGGTTGGTATGTGTCTCAGCGCTCTCAAAGTAGCGCCGAGACATTTCCTTGAAATATTCAGAGATTGTCGGAAGAAGACAATCTCTGTGTAAACCCGAGTTTCGTTGGTACCACCGAGCTCTGTTGGCGATGCGAATGAATCTATTTTGGACTACTTGTATGTCGTTCAAACGTTTATGAGCTACGTTTGTAAAGGCTACGCTTGCGTAGGACATGGTAGGTCTTACGCAAGCTTTGTAGAGGTGGAGCTTATGCCTTAGGGACATAACGATTTCTTATATTTACGGACAGTTTGCTCTTACTGTTAACTAGCAGGTGGAGTCAAACTAGTCACGAATTTGGCACGATTGCGGACGGCGCGAATGTGTTTCGCGAAGGTCATAGAGTGGTCGAATGTGACCCCCAGATATTTGGCGGTTAATTGCCACGAGATCTGGCGGCTGAATAGCACCCTATTTATATCGCAAGCCCTTTGAAAGTATATTGCTATAATTTTTTCAGGGTTTACTTCGATTCTCCATAAGCGAAACCATTCGCCAAAGCCATTGGCAGCTCTTTGGAGCACCTTTGTGAGAAATGGCTTGCTGAAATGTGAAACATAAAGTGCCGTGTCGTCGGCAAAAAGAGCGGTGTTGACTACTGGGTGCTTCGGGATGTCACTCGTGTAGAGTGTGAAGAGGAGCGGGGAGAGAACTGTGCCCTGAGGAACTCCATCCCTGAGGGGGTGCTTGGTGGAGCGAGTTCCTTCTATTCGCAATCTGCATTAGAGGTTGGCAATAAAGGCTCTGATGATGTGAGTGAGCCTATTGGGCACGTTGAGTTTGTATAATTTGTAGAGCAAGGCGTCGTTCCAAGGCGGTGGATTTGATTAATGCACGAGTATTCGGGTCCAAAACCGAACTGTTCGTCATGAAGAAGCTTGTTGGTAAGGACGTATTTACGGAGGCGGTTTAATATTAAACGTTCGTAAACTTTCCCCAGTGTGCTGAGGAGGCTAATGCGGTTTTCCTGGTTTTGGGATTCCTATGACGTTCGCTTCTTTCCATGCATACGGGAAGGAGCAGCTGGAGAGAAGGGCGTTGAAAATGCCTACTAGGAGGCAGACAAGTGGCGCTGAGAGAGATTTCAGTACCATGTTGCTAATGCCGTCAAGGCTGGGTTCTGATTTCTTTTTGAGGTTTTTGATGGTTTCTAAGACATCGTCAACAGTAACAGGATATAAGTGGGGCCTGCAGGTGGTAGCGCAGACCTACGCTCGACCTCCGCTTCGACCTCTGCTAGGTGAGCGGGATCTATCGGTTCGCTAGGAGTGCATTGGCTCTCTAAACTGTCCGCGAGGCATTCGGCTTTTTCAGAGTCGTCGAAGGCGAGATCGGGGTTTTGCAACTAGTGTGTGATGTAGTGTTTTTACTGAAAAGTTACGTTTGTCCTCAATCTGACTAACCATTTTAAAGCAATTTTGGCTTGATAGCTTACTCATAATTTATGGATTTCAGTAAGTCAAATAATGTGGTGTTAATAAAATTACTGCTTAACTTCTGTAAATACCTATTGTATAAAATTAATATTATATTTGTTAATTTACAGCATTCCTGTATCGGTATCAAGAACAGTCAATAATCATAGAGAGTCGATTCCCGGAATGAATTAGCTTTCTGCATGCATAATTAGGATTGTACGAAATTTTTAGCATTTCCTATTACGTATATACGCATTTGTCTATTTTATTATTAAAATAATGCGTATATGCATATTTCCGAGCCTCCTTGTCCTAATATATTTTTAAACAACAAAGAGCCTCATTTTAAATTTCAAAATATTGTAGGAATCAATGGAAGTTTACCACTGCTAGGTCACTCTCGAAGACGAACGTCTTTCTTTATAAGTGAAGTATAATTATTAGATAAATTATTACCAATTTCAAAAATACCTAGTACTCATATGTCTACTGCAGAGTTTTATAGGTAAATAATTAAAACGCCTACCGCTTACTCGATAGTTGAGCATTTAAGATTATCTAATTTAATAAATATTCAGATACCAATTAATAATTTATTTGCTTATTAATTTGATGTTTTATTGCCTTCGGACAAAGAATTCAAGAGAGTTGTAGCCTAATAGAAAAGGATTTGCCTGATAAAAATAAAAGCGCATCAGGTTAGCATGTACATGTATCCAGAAATTGACTTACTTTCTGTTAGATGCTACAAGGATACGATGTTGTACGAAGGTACGAAGCCACAGGTTGAAATTTATTAGCTTAATTCAGTTTCAGTATTATAAGTCTGAATTCAATAAAATTAGTTTTTGATTCACAAGATTTTACGATTGTGTTTAAACTACACTAATAAACGGGCTCTTCCTTGTGGAAAATAATTCCAGAAAACTTTTTGTTAAATAGGAATTGTTTTTGCAGCTTTATAACACAGGAGAGCATAATTTCGAAGTTTTTAGTAATAAAAATGTCACGTAATCGCGGCAGACTACTGACCTTGCGTCTATATATTGCCGAATCATCATGTTGCATGCCTCACTTCTTAAAACGTAATGTTCCGTATTTACTTAGTGGTTGGTCCGAGTTAATTAAGCAGTATTTACGTATCAGCGGCCTCATTTAGCAGTAAATAAATAAGAATATCAATAATAAATATTATAAGCAGGAACAAACTTTTTTAACAGTGATTATGTTAATCGTAGCAATACCATTTTGCTAGAAATATTATAGACTGGTTGGAAGTCGAATAGTAGTAGCACGAAATATATTCGTTAGTTAGTTTAAATAAATGAAATTAGTAGGTACCATAATTATTTGAGTGGTAAAATATATGATTTGGCAGTTCGATAAATAGAACTTCAGTTCTTGTCGTATAATTTAAGTTTTTTTTTTAACTATATATTTATCGGATAAGAAAAGTGGCATATTTTTGTGGAACCGGGCGGTGCTTGTGTAACAAAGTGACTAATGATCCGGTAACAGGACGTATAATAAATATTAGTTTATTTTCGATGAAACTGCCATTTTGTTGAAATAGCCACTTTGAACTATAAAAACTATGGTTTGACTTAGATTTCTAAAGTAATAAATTTTATAAATGGCGAGAATGTATTGACAGTTGAGGTCAATATTTTTTGTGCGTATTTATTTTATTTTATAGTTTGTATTTAGTTTATTTTTATTTTCAGACAGTCAATTATTTAAGAAAAGAAACTCTTGATTTCCCTTTATTTAACCCTTCAAGCGCCATAAAATCCCATGCACCCGGCAAATCTTTCTTCATATAAAAGTAGTCTTTATATATAAGTTTTTATGGATTAAAGTGCTGTGGGTGGGTGCGACCTCATGATACCGCCAGGGATTTGACGGAATTTGGCCGCGGTCTCATGAGACCGCTAGGGGGTGGAGAGGTTAATAGATGCCATACACGATCCAGTTTATAGTAAAGTAGGCAGCGTAGTTTTCAGTGCACCCATATAGATCACTCACGTACAAATTCACCGTAAAATTTTCAGGAAGCCGCACCAGTTGAAACCATGGCGTCTCTTGCTTATTGCTCCGACTAGCGTCATGCATACTTGACCGCTCAAACACACGATCAAGCTTACATGACGCTGAAAGCTTGAAGGAGTCAGTAGAATCGAAATTCAACTTTTGCCATGTGGACTTGTCAGGTTCACTGATTGCTATACATCGTCTAGTTTACCGGACACCGCTTCAAGCTCGCTACAAAATTGACGGTAAACTGGATCGTGTATCGTATCCATTACTGTTTACATTTAACTGCCCCATCCGTTATTGAACATAAAATTTGTGTATTATAATATGGAATATTTGGTAAAGAACCTTATTGGTACTAGTAATCAAAATTTGTAATTAATATTTGGTGATTTATTAAAGTAATAAAGGTGTTTCTTCAAAATATAATAAATAAAAAATAAATATGATGTTAATCATGCAATATAACTAAGAAAAAATATATCATTAAATACGATTTATTATATTAGGACAAATACTACAAATTGAATAAAAGCAACCTCACCTACCGCGCTTAAACAGACCGAGAGCATCCGCAATGTCAGTGCTTCATGTCAGTGACACGGTTTGCATGACGCTGGTCTTTATTCCTCTAAATAGATCTTTGAGAGTTTCGTTGGCCTATCAAAGAGAAACCAAATTTACAATGAATCTTGTACACCTGCTTTCTATAAAGGGATATTATATATGACGTATAACCCCTTTTAATAAGAAGCCGATCTTGTATGTTACTCCTGTGGCATATGGGATATATACAAGTACACGCTCGTCTATGTTAGGTTTCACTCGGTCACGGTGACGTAGGCGCGGAATCTGTAACTCGCTTGATGTGCCGCATCTTGGAAACAAGGAATCCACTATCCTATTCCTTGAAATCTCTCCAACAAAGATGTCTTACAGAGGCTAACTGTGACCAATGGTGGTAAGATTCACCGTTGAAAATTTGGTTAGTATGTATGGGTATTTTCCTCTACAATATTACAGTAGTAGTTTTATTAATTTCCAGCTGTGCCCCGTGGTTTCACTCGCGAACGTTTAGTAGAATTCAATTTCAATTGCTACATGTCTAATAATAACGCTCATAAATCACTTTTTAATTTTCAATAATGTTTACCACTAAATAACTTATTGTTTCTTATTTATAAAAATAGGCGTTTTAATAGGTTAGATCTATATTTATGTAGAACATTGCATTTATGTATCAATAGCCATTACGCCTTCTTCTGTCCTCTTTATTTTGTTCCTATTAAGGCTAGCTGAGATGCATAGCCTAACGTTAAATAGCCTATACTATTCCTCGTAAATCTGGTTATAATACACAAAAATAATTTTACAAATCGGACTGGTAGTTCCAGAGATTAGGGTTTTTAAACAAAGAAAAAAATAAAGAAAACATTTCTTCCACTTTATTATAATAGAAGATACCTATTATCAATACTTATTTGACTGATATCACAAGGCTACATTTGGGGCGATGTATATTATCTTTCACATTAAAATTTAAAACAGTTCTGTATTTGGGTTATAATTTCTTATATGTAACGATTTACGATTAAATTATTTATTGTTTTGTTAAACGCACACTGCGCCACTGCGCCCACTATACAGGCGGTGTAAGAGAATGTGATGTGAGGCGGTGAGAAGTAAGTGTTAAGCATGCAGAGACTATCTAAGTACTATAGCGAACCTAGCCTCTTTCAATTTGTAAGCTGTTATTTCCTATCCTCAAAGGTATATAGCTAAAAAAGCATTTCTGGCTTATAAGTTGTTATGATAAATAAAATAATATATTCAAGTATAATGGTAGCGATACTAACGATCTTAAAGTATACATAACCTTAGCTTGTTTATGTATACATAACGTATAATATTTTATTAAAAATGGAAATGTCATCACCGTAGTACGCAGCTTTCAACAAAAGCGCATTCAGCAAGTTGTACCTGTGCTGTATGATTTCATTACGCGATAAGCCACAGATATAGCAATATTCGATATTCAAACGTAAAAGATAAGTTCGATGCGAAGCAGGAGAGCACTTAGATGATATCTGTATTCAATTTATTCAGTGCGGGTTCTGTGACGTCCGCTGTGCTGTAAGAGTCTGCATAAGTCAACGATAAAGAGCAGCCACGAGCATTTTAGGATAACGTTTTCATTGAAAATGATATTCCTCTATTGGCAACTGTCACCTAGTACGTGACATGGTAGCAATATTCGAGTTAATATCCAAATCGTTTTGATGGTAATATTCGATAATTCCATTTAATATAGGTATTTTCAATGTGAGTTAAGTTTGCGTCTTGTGATATTCCTAACTAAAATGTTTACCAATATAGACCCTAATATGAAAAATATTGATTATTGCGCAATATACGTATGCTGCTTTACGCAAAGTAATTGACAGCAGCCAGGCGCGTGAAGTTGGTGACTAAGCTAAGTGCCACGCCTTGACCGAGACCTCTAGGCCGTTATGTTGACAGTTGTGATATTACGTGTTCTTCAAATCTACAACAATATTCGACATGTTTACCGTATGGTGACTGTGATAATTTTTGATCTTCGAATATCGTAAGAGATATGAGAAATTATAACAAAATTATCTCTGATAATCTAAAGATGTAATAATTTCCATATTTTTGACGTCGTCACTTATGTACGTGTTCATCTCCCATAGTTAGAAAGGCTTACTACTATTTCATATTGCTATGTTGTTTATATGTCGATTGTATTTTGCAATAAAAGACTAAAAATAAGATCAAGTCAACCAACTGAATATAGAAGAACTATAATATAACATAACTATAATATATGGTGCGGAACGCTATTTATAATGTTATTGTTATTCAATTCTTTTAAATGTTATTCAAGTACGATTATAAAATACAACATAGAACATATATGTCTGATGTGGCGACCTTTTACCCTATTACAATATAAATAAAATAGTCCTATTATATTGAAATAGTACAAAAAGATATCAATAGAGATATACCTACTCAAAATATCAATAAATGTAACTGATGATGGCCCTTCTGCCGATTTCAATCTGAGCATTTGCGTAAGAGGTAATATGGTATCCATAGATGTAAGTACAAAAACTGTGACATTTATTCGTAATATCTACCATTAAACATTTATGCGATTGGATCGGCAGTAGTTTAGAATGAGACATAAGAGACACGAGAACATTAAATTTACAATACGCGTTTCTAATTTAACTGTTTAGATGGAATTCTGGTTACCATCGTGATATTCTTTAGGCAATTCTAATTATGTCAATGTCTGTCATTGTTTAATAATTAATTCGTCACAGAAGTGCATACATTTTAGTATTAAAATATTCCTATAGAAATTTTAAATGATATGATGTGAGAGTTCAAAGTTACTCCAGAATTAAGTTACCCTCAAATCGAACAGTCAATAGCAATAAAATGAAGAAATAATGGACTACTCTTTTGACAATAGTAAGCCTTTCTCTTTAAAGACCATTATGTAAATAAACTCTTTATTGAAAATCTGAAGACTGTGCCCTTCCATGTCATTCAGTTTTATAATTAATTTGATGAGAATCGCGGAGTTTGTGAAAATATTATTTACTTTGAGTTTTTAGTGTCTAAGCTGGTTGAATTGAAATGCTTGAAGGGTCCAAACGACCTAAGGGGCTGTTGAAGAAGTTGTATCAATTTTAATTCATAAACAATAATGAATATTAATGACGTTTACGTTCGCATGGAAAATGAACCGCAACTAAATTTTCCCCAGTAAACTTCCAAAAACGAGAACTTTAAATCATTAACATTGATGGTGAATCGCTCGCCCGCTAATTGATGTATTGATCTTTACGCCTGATTTACTTTATTAAGATATTACCCCGGTTATGTAGGGTTATCTTTCAAAGAGTAGCCAAATTTTAAAATTTTGTTCAAATATATTATTTCAGTTTTTTTCAGATACAAGTAAATAAGGCTTTTATTTGAAATTATCCCAAATTTAATGTGATTTATGGGCAGTAACATTTTTGGCTGCCGATCAACCCTTACGAATGTTGTAAAAACAATGAAATACCACGTATTTTAAGTTCCAAAAATAAGAGGATGAATGTTGGAAATTATTTTAATAAATTTTCCTTCGCCATTTGCCAACATTACTTATTCTGTACCTTCTCTACAAATTTTGCCGGTTATTGCAAAATAACCTTGTATACGTAAGCTTATTAATTTATTTTAATGAAACATATTTAACATTACGTATATTTTTATTTGAAATGCGTTAATTTAAGTATCAAATACACTTGCATGTGAAATACGAAAAAAAGAACACCTTTATGTTTAAAACTTTGGCTCCGCTTCATAATCAATGCATGTTACATCAGCAGCATCCAGTAATTACAGTAAAGTATTTTCGAACTCATGTCGCGCATATGTTTCACTACATGCAAAGTTAATTGTCCTCGAATTAACGATGTATGTAAAGTAGTTCGTAACATCACAGCGAGAATGCTTTGTGTTGAACTATAATACCTAAAAGAACTTTATCGCCACTAAAGTTGGCAGTCTCATTATATAGATAGAGTATATAGATACAAAGGATATAGGAACGTTAAACATTAAAATGTTTTAAGTTAAAAGTTAAACACCACACGAGTGGTATAGCAAAAATTAAGTTCAACTAGTGCTCTAATCCGCCCCTGCTTTAACTTGATGGAATCTACAAGATAATCAAAGACTATTTATCTTATCAAATTTTGTGTTCAAAAAAAAATGTACCTTAGATTCCTCCTGGTATTGCTTTTCGACTATTCGTAAAGTGTCGTAAGTAAAAATCGATTTAGCCATTCCAAATATTAGTCCAGACAGACAGATAAAATTAAAAAATAATGGTAGTTTATATCTTAATGGCAAACAAATAACCCCCTGGGTTTAATAGAAACTAGTTGTTTCAATATGACTGACAGACACTTCAATTTTATTTATAGGTATTAGACGTGAATAAGGTTATATTTACGAAACTCTTCACTGCACGTTTAAAGATGTTTTCAAGCTACTGGATTAGAAGTTGAGATCAACAATGGCGAATACATCACCTTACTTTTTACTGACAATAAAATCATGATGGCAGAATCGCTGGTTGATCAAGCGATATGCTTAGTTACTTTAATAGCAATTCCCTACGGATAGGGCATAAGATAAATATGGACATGACAATAGTCATGCGTAACGTCCACAACATGACGATACGTATCGATACGTTACGTTACATAACATTAAATATGTTTACTTAAGACAAATTATTCTACTTTGTAAGTCCAACTTCCCTCGGGAGATTAATCTAGCGCTGAAAATAAACCTATTCTTGATATTATTCTTCCTATTACGATACTTGCCATATATAATAGTTACAGCCTATATACGTCCCACTGCTGGGCACAGGCCTCCCCTCATTTTTGAGAGAGTTGACATACATATGTACTTATTAATTTGGAAAACACCAAAATATTCTTTATTCTGAAGAAAAGAAGTCCTGAATCCATTCCATTTCCAAGAGATTAAATAGATTTGAATACGCCCTTAAACATTTAAAAAAAGTAAAAAAATATTAAAGTGGTTGTTCTGTTCTACTGCGCTATGCGCTATGGACTTATAATCTGGAATAAAAGCACGGATCATAATAGAGCATAAAGTGCACCAAAAAAGTATCAGATCAATATGTGGGCTTAACCAACTGAATCATGTCAACAGGTCATGGCTTTTCAACATGTATTTATATTTATGAAATATGCATGTTTGTATTGAAACATAAATATTTATTTAAAACGGCAAATTATGTAAATCCTCGGATCTGGCGAAATCCATACAAGCTCATTTTAAGTGATAATCCTAAAATAATTAAATATAATAAAATATGTTTATCTATGCGTGTACGCTTACATAACAGGCTAAAAATAATCTTAAAATGTTAAATACTAGATTATTTAAATATAAATTACAGGAATATATAATTAAGAATAATTTCTATAGCATTATGGACTTAATTAATCATAAGTCTTATACAAAAACAAAAACTTTGGCATGCTTGTATAACTGTAGCAAAACTTGCTGTTCGATTGTATAGAATTTTTAATATCTTTTTCATACCATGTTTTACACAAATAAATATATAATTTTCTTAAAACAATGTGCTTATTATTATTATTACAAATGTGTAAATAAGTTAAGCTAACAAGCGAAAGCAATATCATATAAATTGAGATAAATTCTACATATTAATTAATATAATATTATCAAATAAATCACTTAGTTAACAAATCTGTATGGCAACAAGACAAAGTTCGTCTTTATTTTATGAGATTGCTGAAAGCCCAAGCTCACTTGGTTCACAGCTCATTTTATTCCCCAATTTTCCTTCTTGTTTACTAAGCCCTCACTTTAACGCCCGAACACGTCACCATAACACATATATACATATTGACATAATGCTAAGTGACATCAATATTGAGTACAGCGGCATATGAAATAGGAGTAATTCACTGTGACTGAAGGAAAATGGTGCATAAAGAATTTAGTATTTTTTAAAAATACGAAAATTTTAATAGAACTAATTGCACTCATGATTTTTTTTATTCAAATAACCAGTTCAGTTTTTTCTATTCTGTCAATAAGATCAAAAAATATTATTTATGTTTCATCAGTATGTAATTTATAAATGTAATTTTAAAAAAAACCGAGCAAAGCTCGATCATCCGGGTACTAGATTAATAATAAAACAAATTGTTCCTAAGACACCATCTCATATTATGGAATATAGTTTATGAAATGATTTTTTTCAGATGCGACATTTCTGTGGGTACTTAAGTTTAGGACGAATATATTGTAATGCATTTTTTGTAGAAACATATAAGTTATTATAATTAGGCTAAATCTTTTATATTTATTTTTAGGTTTCCACATCAAAGTCAAAGTGGATTCAATTCGTCTATTTTGAACTCTCGCGTACCCAGCATTTATGAACGACTCTTATTCTATTTTAAATAAACATATTTGTAATTTAAATTTTATATTAATAAGTTTTGTTAAACTTAAACATTTAGTATTTTTTTAAACATTTGACGCAGTTACCTTTTAAAATATTCAGATAAAAAAATCATTAGAATATAATTGTGATATAATATTATGTAATATTTTATTAAATAAGCAAATATAATATACAAAATCAATGACGAAATTTAAAAATTTTACTCGATTCTGAGGCACGGCAGTGCCCCCGCCAAGTCGAGCAAAAAAGCCCGTACCATCCTTTTCTCAGAGCAATTCAGGCCATTTTCGACCCCTTATAACTTCATTGTGGATAAAACTAGAAGCCTGAATTTTCAGAAAATAAACAGGCATTGTATATAGACGGCATATTTCAAATTTCATTCAATTTGAACCAGTAGTTTAAGAATCATAACTAGGCAAAATTTCTTAATTTTGTCACTCACTCACTGACTGACTGACCGATCATCAAAACTCAAGGCAATTCTAGCAGACACAGAAGCTTCGAACTTAGAATACAATTAGTGTTTAATGTGTAAATCAAAGTAAAAGTAAAAGTTTAAGTTAAAGTTTAAATTTTTCAATTTCTGTCCAGTTTTCTAGATACTCCAACTGCATAAATAACTTTGTAATCCCATATAAATATATAGGATTACAAAGTTATCGACATATCGGCGTTGACATGTCGAGTGACGTGCAGTTTCGTGGCCACTTGGAAGAAAAGGCCAAATTGGCCTCTAAAAAGCTTGGCGTGCTCAGCAGAGCGGGACAGTATTTCATGCCGGCACACCGCCTGCAACTTTATAAGGCGCAGGTTCGGCCGCACATGGAATACTGTTCCCATCTCTGGGCTGGGGCTCCCCAGTACCAGCTCCTTCCACTTGACCGCATCCAGCGCAGAGCGGCTCGAATCGTCGACGACCGAGTGCTTTCCGATCGGCTCGATTCACTGGCACTGCGAAGAGATGTTGCATCTCTTTGCATTTTCTTTCGCATATACCATGGAGAGTGCTCTGAGGAATTGTTCGGATTAATCCCAGCCGCCAAATTTCGTGAACGCACTACGCGGCAAACGTCCCGATACCATCCACACCATCTGAATGCTTGGCGGTCCACCACTGTACGTTTCAAGAGGAGTTTTCTTCCGCGTACAACCTCTCTGTTGAATAGTTTACCACCAGCGATTTTTCCGGACCGATACGACCTGGAGACCTTCAAGAAAAGAGCTTACGCCTTTCTAAAGGGCCGGCAACGCACCTGCAATTCCCCTGGTGTTGCGGTTGATCATGGGCGGCGGTAGTCACTTAACATCAGGTGAGCCGCATGCTCGTTTGCCCCCTCTTCTATAAAAAAAAGTTATATTTGCAATAAATGAATCAGTGTACCTGTATATGTATAATATAAAGGAATAATAGGTGTGGAAGTATCAAACGGAAATAGATATATATATATATATATAAAAAATAATATAAACAATTGCTCGTTTAAAGTTACAGGATAAAACCTACTTAAGTTATAGTTATAATACATGCTGTGTTTACTTCTAAGTAGTCACTTCACTTAGCTAAAGAAATTTTTTTGTTATTTAAGATTGTTATTGTGTAAGTTGATTGTTAGTAAGCCATATGAATAAAATAAAATAAAATCAAGAGAAAAATGCGACTCCAGCAGCATAAAATTAGTGACGTTTACAGACCAAAAGTAGTGTAATGAAGTGTAGCACAAAGTTGATTCTAGCGTTTCCAGTCCAAGAAATTTAATGTCAAAGATGCAGCTTGCACTAAACACCCTCATACGGATAAAGTCGATGACATATTTGAAAAAGTGGAGCAAGATCGGCATATTATCAGTTACGACATAGTCAAGCAATAGGGGATATGCCACAAAACAGTTTTGACCCATTTGAAAAACTCTTGCTATACAAAAAAGCTCGATATTTGGGTACCACACGAGCTTACTGAAATAAACCTAATGAGTCGTGTACTCATTTGTGATTCTCTATTTAAACGTATTGAAATCGAACCATTTTTGAAAATATTGATCAATAGTCATGAAAAGTGGATTACCTACGAAAAGAACGTGCGAAAAAGATTGTAGTCAAGGGGTAGTCAAGCTCCGCAGACTGAAGCGAAATCCGGATTAACCCGCAATAAGGTGATACTGTGTATGGTAGGATTAGAAAGGCATCATTTATTTTGAGCTTTTATCGTCGAATAAAATCGTCGATTCGGATGTCTACTCCCAATAACTAATAAGGCTCAAGCAAGAAATTGAGAAAAATGGCCAGAACTGATCAACAAAAAAGAAGTGTTCTTTAATCATGATAAAGCCAAACTACTCACATCTTCCCAATCAGCAAAATTTTAGAGAGCTTGGTTGGGAAGTATTAATGCATCCACTTTATAGTCCTGACCTGGTACTCAGATTTTCACCTGTTTCAGGATATTTATAATTCTTTGGGTAGTGCTTTATTACTAGTATTATCGCATTATTATTATTAATAATTAATTACTACAAAAAGTTGTCTAAAAATATCTAAAAAGTAATATTTTAAACAATAAAATTTTTATACATTAATATCATAAAGTTAAAATCCTTTATTTTCGACATTAAGTATTAAAGTAAAGCAAAGGTTTAATAGTGTCTTTAAAAATCATTAAAAAATTTTAAAACTTAAAATATTCAAAATGTATTAAATAATAGAAATACAAGTTGAACATATTATAATAATAAAGACAACGTTTATGACATAATTGGAAAATCAAAATTTTTCTAATTGAGCGTGCTCTTATAAAGTAGCAGTGTTTTCTTCTCGTATATGTGGAGAGTGTTCGTGTAAGAATTGTTTGTATAAGGGAGTTGCTGGTGTCGCATACATATATTATATGGGGTCAGATGGCTGACTACTGTAGTAGTGCTATAGCACAATGTATCCTATATTAGGAACTTATGATATTAAGGTCTTTGATTAGCATTATGGAAGGTCTCTATGATACATAAGCATCATGATAGTAAAGTTGTGGATTAAAGTCCCATATATTAAAGATATATAATAGTAAAGTCTATAAAATAAAGCAAATATGTTGAAGGTCTCAAATACGTAAAAGCATTATATGAATAGAAATCGGGTTTGAAAAGGATTATTATAATGGCGTAATACGTAGATTTTTGGCTACTTGCGTCTAAGTAGCGTTCTACTAAAATAAGTTGGTGTTATTTTTAGTTAACAACGATTCCAATTTTGCTGCCAAAGTCGAAAGGGATCATGTGGGTGTGTTGTTAGGAAGCGTCATAAGGTTTTTGACGAACTAATATATAAAATAGAAAAGATAATATCTGACCAAATGGCGCCATGACACAGTAGTTAAAGCTCCCTTTGTAACGGTGACTTGCGTGATCAACGTGCTCCTTCTTACACTGGACGAATGTGTTATGACCATACGTGGCACAGTTTAAGTGATGATGAGATTATTTACTTCACAGAGCGAGCTGTCATTGAGCAAACGAGATTATTTCTGGCTTAAAAAGGCGAAAGTGTATTCACGGCGACCGACGTGGTAGGCGCTATTTGTTCTTACGGTACATTTTGCAAATTTTAAACTGCCACATCTTGTGGTGTGGCGATGGGCTCACCTGTATCTCCCATTGTCGCCGACATATTCATGGAAGACTTTGAGGAGAAAGCCCTGCTTAGTTCTCCCATAAATCCAAGGTTCTACAAGCGGTACGTAGACGATACTTTCACAATTCTACCTTTAGATAAAGTAACTGCATTTTTAGACCATCTTAACTCTATAAATACTAAAATTCAGTTCACAATGGAGTTAGAGGCAAACAATTCCTTAGCTTTTCTAGATGTGTTAGTAATTCGGAATCCTGATAACTCCTTGAGCCATACTGTGTATAGAAAAAAGACCCATACAGATAGATATTTAAACGGTGATTCTCACCACCATCCTTCACAGTTAGCTACCGTGGGTAAATCTTTGTTTCAGAGAGCACGAGGGATCTGTGACAGTAAACACCTGGCTGCAGAACTCCACCATGTCAAGCAAGTTTTGCATGACAACAAGCTTCGAGTCCCGCGCCTACGTCACAGTGAACGAGTGAAGCCGGCCACAGTCGAGCGTGTACCTGCTGTACTGCCATATGTTAGAGGAGTCACTGACAAGATTGGCTACATCTTGAAGCGCGCTTCCATCAAAACATACTTCAAGTCGCTGAAGAAGATTGGTCAGTTTTTACCATCGGTCAAGTGTAATGTCCCTCTGCAAGATGCAGGAGTGTACAAGCTTGATTGTGAATGTGGTCTCTCCTACATAGGACAAACTAAAAGATCAATAAAAACCCGCGTTAAATAACATATAGCTGATGTGAAGAATCGACGCTCCGGGAAGTCTGCAGTCTGTGAACACGTACAGGATCGCCACCGTCACTACATCAGATTTGATAGACCGCAAATCCTCGCTAAAGAACACCGATTCCTTCCAAGGATGATTCGCGAGGCTATTGAAATCAAAAAACATCCTAATTTCAATAGAGAAGATGGCTGGGTGCTACCATCTGCTTGGGATCCTATAATAAGTAAAATTAAATCCCAACCCAAGCATACAACTGCAAGACTTCAAGATACCATAAGTTCATACTGCATAGATCGGAACAAAAGTTAAATTTTAATCTGTGGTAACCGCGGTTAACTATGACATATGGACGTTGAACATCTCAGTCCTGCCCGTGACCATGAGTGCTGTAAAGCGTTCGAAACGTCGGGTATTTAAAAAGTTAAAATATACGCGATAAATTCCGTAAAAACTAGTATTATTACAATGCCACATCTTCTTCTACTTTGGTAGATGAATAAAATCTTAACTTTTAAAATAGTTAAACACATTATTTTATTTTTCTCCTGTGATTAAAGCATAAGCGGTTGCTTCAAATTTCTGTTGAGCTGCGGTACCACGGAAAAGGGGATAGACAAAGCGAAAGCCACGCAAACAAGCATACAAACATACAACAAGCTCAGATGTCTTTGTATTGCCAGCACTTCGGCGTGTCACATTCTCGGCCTGATTACTAGCGGTGCCACCTAACTACTCACAATCTTGGTCCAAGAAAGATGAAATTACATTTCGGTGGTACTTGTGTGATGGCTGCGTAGTAGACAACCGATCATAGTAAATTTATGTATCGTTACTTCGGCAAATTTATCTCGTTTTCGTTGACGTAGTCTACCGCCACCGTCAAATCAGCTTCATAGACATTGCGCTGCTTGAATATATACAAAACTGGCCAAATTCTACATACGGAAAGAAGCCTCAACCCTTCAACATTAACGCAAAAGTAGCTCCACAATCGGAAAGGATTTACAGACATCCGATTAAGCCAAAATTGAGCATACTTATGTAACTTTGAAGAAAATGTAATTAAATGTTATGTGGAGTGGATCTGGTGATGGAATGCTGACCTAAGCAACGACTATAAAAGCTTGTTTTCATTAAATTTATTTATGTCTGCGATTGGAATGTATGCAAGCACATCACGATTACAAAAAGTATCAGACACATAAAAAGTAATAAGCTCTTTTAATCTCTTTTATTTATATTTTCATATTACTACATTGGGAAAACTTCACAACAAATGATTTTATTTTATCAGCTTTCATCATTACCGTACACCGTTAACTGATTTTTGTAATTTTATTGAGCTAAAAGTCATGTAGAGAATGATACAATCACCTCGCTACTGTTGGTCTTACTGCATTGAAGATAAAACATAAATATTTTTAACATAACTAACAGAAAGTTTTTATAACAAAATAAGGGTAAATATGGTTTTTATATATTATTAAAGTGGATGGAAGATATAAAAACTGTACCTACCTCTTAGATAGTTGACAACTCCCGAACTTGATCATTTATGGGTTAGAACGAGTGCTTTTATATGTTGGTCTATTACAATAACATTCTAGGCGATATGCACTTCTTATAAAATTTGTTTATATACATCACGCTTATAGTTAATACATAGTTTATTCATGAGGTAACGAATACTCTTTTAAAACGAAATTCATGTGACCAATTCATGCATGTTAACAAGTACAAATTTTCGTAAAACAACTAAGTACTTTAAAAAAGGTTATTTAGATATTAAGGAATATCACAGCCTCACAAGATACCAGCCTGAAGCAAATATTTGTATATTTTGTGTTTCACCTTGTTATTGCAAAAGTTGGTAAAAGACAATTAACAAAATTCATTAGTTTAGAATCTTGACTAACATGAGAAATAAAATATAAGTTAGTAATTGAAACAATTGCCAAATGTTACATAAAATAGACTACAAAGACGTAAGAAAAAGTCTATTATTTTTACAGCTATTTTTTTAAACTATTTAATTTATATTTATTGCGGTATTGATAATGCAATATAATGAAAAAAACATAAAAGTTCTTTATCGTTTTAATGCTAAAAATACAACAATAAATAATCTTTATGGGTAAAAGTCCATTAAGAGACTTGCACTTGTTTCCCGCAAGTTAATTTCACGATTCTTTATGGTAATATATTAAATAAATCGAATTCCAATGCGTCGCCAGAGCGAATCGCTTCCCTTATTATCATATATGAAAAGTTCTTGTATTGGAAAATAAACGTACAATGTGCCAGATAGAATTTAAATTAATCTGTTATATATATATATATATATATATATATATATATATATATATATACATATGCATATCGTTTCACATAGAGATATATATTATTTGCTACTTTTCGTTGCTAAACAACAACCGTCGCGTCGTAAATCTGTCAGCAAAGCAAAATTATGTCATTTAAATTTCACAAAAAGTAGTATTCACTAAAATTTATTTAATTATTTCCTAAAAAAGTTACGAAATAGTTTGAACACGCAATAACAAAGAGTCCAAAGTAATGACCAGTGCGAATTCACATTTTATTTCATTATAATATGCATGATATGCGAAGTAGGGGATTTTAAACCTACATCTTTCTCCATTAAGAATCAAAATGAAGATTCATTATCCCCCTTAGACTAAAGAGAAATTCCTCGTTACTATTAAAAAGGGTCTCCGGTTGTTATCACTTACTATAGCAAACACAGCAACCTTATTCTGATATTTTACACTGGTATTATGTGAGAGCATTGCTCTTCAGAAGTCATGATGCCGCCATAATTAAGCTGCGGCGTGACTTTATCAAGTAAAAAGAATGAATGAAGAGTGAATAAATAGGCTATCTTCTTCTATTTTTATTTTATTAATCTACAGTGAAAGGTTTTTCACTTTTTCACTTACGCTGACAGAATAACAATAGTGTGTAGGTACAATTATCTCTGCCGTTCTAAAAGCACCGTTCATTATGAAAGTTGTAAATATTTACAATTCTGCAAGTATATTACAAACATTTATTCTGGCCGTAGTAGTGTAAGTAATAAATATGTTATTTTTTAATGACAGTAAAATTAAAGTCAAATTTTCTTACGTGGTAGAGCCATGCTGCAGCTTTATTATTTGTATAGTTGTAGCACGAATGGGTCGGCTCGACCGGGGAAGGACCACGCTCTCACAGAATACCAGCGTCAAATAGCAGCTTAATGCTGCTGTGTTTCGTATGATGAGTGTTGAGAACCGGAAACCCTTTTTACTGGAAAAGAGACATTCTATCTTAGTCCTCAAGGCTGAAAACGCATCTTCATTTTGATTCGCAAACGAGGATGGATGGAGATGTCTATGGGCCACAGCAACCAATTACCATCAGGTGGACTGTGTGCTCGCTTGTCACCCTTTTCCTATAAAAAAAATAAAAAAAATTAAGGGTATTATAGCAAGCATCGTGAACTGGATGAATACGAGAGGTGAAGAGAAAGGTCTCGTTCGACTCTGATTTATTAATTGAATTAAAACTTCGATAACTTAAATTTCCAAGGCATAATTGAGTTCAACGAGTTATGGATGTTTCATCCTATCGAAGTTTTCAACTTAAGGAAATGAAATTTAACTCGTGTTCAGAAATTTCGCTAGGTGTATTTTTGAGTAATAACTTATATAATATCTACGATATTATTTATTTTAAATAGGGAGGTTTTTGTGTAGAAGGAAGATATTGGAAGACCAAAATTTGTACATTTAATAATGCAATATTTCATTATTTTTATTACTTATCAACATAAACTGTAGGTGACGAGGAAAGAAATTCGAACTCTTTCGTATTCTTTTATTTTACTTGATAAGCTCTGAAAATATATGATGAGATGATAATTGAATTCGTCTATAATGCTCATAAAAAGTCTTCGCTTACCTAAAATCAATTTCTGTAGCATCGTGTACCCACGTATTTCTAATCCAATTTGTATCCTATAAGCAAGAATATGAGAATATAGGGCTGAACAAAAAAGAACAATATCATCCTATCAATCGAAATTGTTGAAGATATAGGCGATACCCAAACTGCGAGTACAAACCAATACAAAAGTCGATACAACTAATCAAGGGGACGGAGTTTCCCATTTAGCGTTTCGAACTGAAACTGCACGCTTTGTTCAATAACTAACCTTCCATTGCGTTTTTCTGATGTACGACCCCTTCGAGGCAATAATGATATAAAGAAGATATCGTAAATTACTGTAATAACCTTAGTAAAATAAATACGGTAATTTAATTATATTAATATATTCTTGAGTAAGATTTCGATGCAATTATTTGTTATGTATATATATGAAAAGTAAGAAGTATTCTACACGTTTTACCCGATGTTGATTAGTAATATTTAAATTTTATTTTAATAAGAAAACATTACTTACCCAATACTAGGATTTTTGGTGTATCATGTAGGCAATTTACATACATAAATTGCACAAGGATAAGCCTGGGACGCTTATCCTTAACGCTTATCCGGGGCAATTACTTGTAATCTATACAAATACTTTTTGCACCCGAGATTCGAACCCGCGGCCTTCAGCATCGCAACTCAATGTTAAGCCACTGCATCACGGAGCCGTCAATAAATATGAATTGAATATGAAAAAAATTACCTAATAAAAAATATTAAAATTAATAGGGAATTACAAGATAAAAAAGGACGTTACAAAATATACCTCTTATTCATTTGTTATGAGACGAATAAAAACAATTATTATTGCGTATTAAATAAAAGTAATTTAATTTAATGCTAATTAATAAGCAATATGTGGGTCCACAATATTAAAGATAATATAATTATTCGAAGTGCCTGCCTCGTTTTTGTATACAGACCCTAAGTCATCATCATCACAGGCATCTATTGCGGCACGAACTTGTTCAATGGGTATTCGCTTTGATTCTCTGACTAAGGTTTGCTTCAGTGACTCCAGGTTCGGGTAAGTTTTTTGGCAAGCCCTGAGCTCCAACTCTGTCCATAAAGCGTGATCCAGCGGTTTCAAGCCCGGGCTTGATGATGGCCACTCCTCCACTGTGATGAAGCCTGGTGAATTCTCCCGAGGGCAATTTTGTGTTGATTTGGTTTTGTGTGACGACGGCGAATCTATTTAAAAATCGAAGGCTTATTATCTAAAAGAGTAGTAGACAGCGGTTTTATTACCGCTTTCAAAATAACTTTTGATAAATTTGTGCCTTAATTTTGACCCCCGGTTCACAAAATTGCAGTGCAGTGTCCCCCTCAAACACGCAAATCTATTCTCGCCTCTATTTCGATAAAAAATTAAAAAGCTGAAAATAATATTTGCTTAAAAATTTTAATAACATTCCAAGTTCAAAATATTTAAAGAAAGAAATTAAATATGAGCTCATTCTCTCTCTCTCTCTCCCTCTCTCTCTCGTTCTATTTTCGAAATTTGATTTTTAAAATCAGCTTAAGACTTATGAAAAGGTAATTAAATATCAGTATATGCAATTAAATTTCACCACTACCATCAATGCAATACACTATTGTCACGAGACGCTCGTCCAAAAAGTTTAAACCAAAAAAGGGAGACAAAGAGAACACTACTTACGTTTTCAAGTTATTTTTTCTTATCTTATTATAAAGTCGTATATATTATAAAGGTCGAGGAAAAGTATTAACGTATTGTGTTTCTAAAAATTTGAAAAACATCTCTTTAGTTGTACTGTTTGTGCCTGGCTGGTTTGAATATCAAATACATTAATCAAAAGAAAAAAAAAACTTTTCTGCCATTTTCCTATTGCATTTCTGTCTGCCGAAGTGAGTAAATCTAACGAAGAAGTTCGATACATACCTAAGTTTTATCACAAAAAAGAAAAAATGCGGCTCAAGCAGCGAAAACACTGTGACGTTCAAGGACCTAACGCAGTGTGATTAGTACACAGAAGCACAAAGTTGGTTCAAGCGTTTTCAGCATTGAGTTATTATGTACTACGAACTAGAGGCGACACTGCACTTAGTCACGCTGTACCATTCAATTGTGGCGTTAGCGCCGCACTTTACTCAGTTACTCGCTAAGCGCTAGTGAGTTGACACGTGTTGAATAATTATATCAAAAAGAAAACTCTCAATAAAATATGCCTTGGTGTGTTTTTAGATATTGCACAAATAATTTAACCAATGTTAGAAAATACTAAGGAATAACTTATCATCGGTTATTAAGATACCTAATAAATAAATAAAAAATATTATAGATTAATAGTAAAACGAATTGTTCGTAAGACGCCATCTCGTGTCATGGAATATAGATTATGAAATTAATTTGTTCAGATGCGACATTTCTATAGGTACTTAAGTATGGGACGAATATATTATTATGCACATTTTTTTGTAGAAACATATATAAGTTATCATAATAAGGCTAAATTTTTACATTTAAATCTGCTCTATATTCTTTTATTTTATTTTTAGGTTTTCACATCAAAGTCAAAGTGAAATAAATTCATCCATTTTAACTCTCGCGTGCCCAGCATTTATGAACGACTCTTATTCTAATTTAAATCAATAAAATTGTAATTTAAATGTCATATTAATAAGTGTGTTAAGCATACATTTAGTATGTTTTTTTATATTTGACATAGTTACCTTTTAAGATATTCAGATAAAAATATAATTAAAATGTAATTGTGAATAGAATAAAAAGTGATATAATATTACGGTAATATTGTATTAAATAAGCAAATATAATATACAATATGAATGACAAAATTTAAAAATTGTACTATATATAATTTATCTATTTAACAATACAATCTATTATCTACTGATCATTCTACCTACGTTTATTCTATGATAAAAAACCAACCGCGCGAACACAGAGTAGCGCACATTTTTTGTTTGAAATAGCTGTTCTAGTACGTAAGTACATATTACTTCAATGGTTTTAAGTCCGGAAATTTCGATGTCAAATATGCAGCTCGCTCTGTTCGCCCTCATACGGATGTAGTCGATGCTGTTTTTGAAAAAAATGGAGCAAGATCGGCATGTAAGTAGTTACGACATAGCCGAGTAATTTAAGATTGACTACAATACAATTTTGAATCATTTATAAAACTTTGGCTATACAAAAAGTCTCAATATTTGGGTACCACACGAGTTCACTCAAAGAACCTTATGAATCATGTGCTCATTTGTGATTCTCTATTGAAACGTAATAAACCGAACCATTTTTGAAAAGATTGATCATTAAGGTTGCCCTAGTCGATGGCACGAACTAAATGGTGGGCGGGAAAAAAATGCATGCTATCTCAGCCGACATCTCGTGCGAAAGGGATAGACGCTGTGATGAGCAGTAAGAAGCTAGTGCGCACACACATACGCACTCGAGTGACGCAATGCGCGACGGCATCATCGCGTACCTAGGTACCTATGCGAATCATTTTAGAATAATAACATAAACTCAAACGGCAATTATGAGCTTCGTGCCGCAATGGCTTAGCAATGAGTAGCTGCGCTGGGTGCCGCGGGTTCGAATCCCCCACGGAACAAATATTTTGTATGGACTACAAATAGTTGTTCCGGGTCTGGATGTTTGTTCTTGTGCAATTTATATTTGTAAACTGCCTCCACGATACTGGAGAAAATCCTACTGTGGGGATAACGTATTTTAAAAAGAGAAAGGAGAGAGAAAGCAAATTGGTGTTATTGTAACTTCGGATCTGCTGTGTGAAACGTAATTATTATGAACCCAATTTATGTACTTAGTTGTTATGATGAAAGTTTTTATGTGAACTTAAGTAGATGTTGTTATTATATAATAATTCCATTGATTTGTTTTTACCTACTTTTTAACCGACTTCGAAAAAAGGAGGTGGTTCTCAATTGGTTGGTTTTTGTTTATGTATGTTCTGTCCCCCGATTTCTCGAAGATCCGCCTGAACCGATTTGGAAAATTATTTTTTTCTTGTTTGAAAGGATATATTTTCCAGATAATCCCACGGTAATCGATGATGATCAGATCAGGATCTGATGATGGGATCTTGGAGAACTCGGGAGCACTCTTCAATAAATGACAGCAAATCAACCGCGATTGCTGCTACCGCCTATCTATGCATTCTTTACGCAATCACACAACATAATATCACGCCTGTACCCATTAAAGGGACATAACTCTAAACTAAAAACGATAACATAAAACACTTTTTTTTGAAAAAAATATAACAATTTCTAAAACAAACACAAAAAAGTGTAACATAATTATGTTTTCTTTATGATTTTTGTATTTTACTGTAGGTTATGCAAATATTACTGTAGGTAATATGTATTCGAAATAGGTATTTACTTTCCATAGCTAGTTAGCTATAATAGCCCGCAGGCAACTCCCCGACCCTGAAGTATATGTCAGCCAGTGTCAGGATAACTGCTTTTTCAACAGCGCGATTTTGATGTGAGTGTGGCTTTTATATAGGTTAATTAAATAAAAAAAATGTTAGTTTGTAAATTTTTTTTGATTGTTTGTGTTCAATAGCGGTTTGAAATATTCTCTTAATACTTAGAAAGTTATCAACAATAGGCATTGTGTCACTGCAGGGACAAGCACAAACGTCTATCAAAATAGTAACGTATATAAACGGAATACTAACAGCATAGACTTCCTTACAGAAGTCCAAAGAACACGTCTAAGCAAGGTAAGTAATTAGAAGAAAACTACAATTTAGAGATCGATTGTAAATCAAATTCACAGTACAGACACAATTAGCGAAATATGAATAAAAAATTTATTTATTTTATGATAGATAACGCTAGTTGAAAACTAAACACTGTATGGGAATGGCATCACTGAAAAGTCAGGTGGTCAGTCCAAACAAATAAAAGGCACGAACAAAAAAAGGAAGCAATTTTTCTAAATAAAGATGTAGATATGTAGGTATTACAACCATAAATAGATAGCAGCGGCTAACCTAGTGAGTATGTGTGAGTGCGCACTGCGTCCCCCCTCCGTCCGTCCCACTGATCGGGGAAACAATTTGTAGCGAAAGGCAAGATGTTTTATAACAAAAACGGGCGCGCGAAATTTTATAAACAGACCTTTGGTAGTCTGGATGTCACGAAAAACCTATTGAATGTATCTGTTTAAAATAAAATTATTTGCATTTTTGAACAACTAATCTATCCCTGTATGGTAACTGTTTTGCAATTTTCGTTCTTCTTATGGTATTTATTTCCGCCCAAAGATGTGTTAAAAATAGTGTTGAAATTCGGAATTTTCGACGCTTATAACTTTTAAATATACTCTTTTTTTACTTTTTTGCTTCCATACAGGGCTAGATAATGATGAGACAAATTGAAATCATTTTTTATTTTGAACGTACACCATCAAATAGTGGAGTTATCGCCGGACTACGTTACGTTGTATGGAAGAATAAGCGACTAGTGTACCCTTAAGGATGAAAAGTAGATTACCTACGACAAGAACGTGTAAAAATAATCGCAAACGGTATCCAAGCTCCACAGACTTTAGCGAAACTCGGATTAACCCGCAATAAGGTGATGCTCTGTGTATGTAGGATTGGAAAGGAATCGTTTATTATGAGTATTTTTCGCCCAGCAAAACCATCGATTCGGATATCTACCGCCAACAACTAATGACATTCAAGCAAGAAATTGAGAAAAACGCCAGACCACATGCATTCTTGACCACTCAGTAAAAATTGGGAGAGCTTGGTTGGGAAGTGTTAATGTCTGCACCATTTAGTTCTGATCTTGCACCCTCCGATTTTCACATATTTCAGTCTCTTCAGAATTCTTTGAGTATTGTTAGGTAAACATCAAGAGACGACTGTCAAAACTACTTGTCGCAGTATTTTGACCAAACATTCCAAGATTTCTACAGCAACAGGATTATGTCACTACCTACAATATGGCCAATTTATCGAACAAAATGGCACGCATATATATATATATATATATATATATATCGGTTGTTTGGAAGGTCGATGCAAAGCCGTAAAGCGGAGCTAGTATAGACTATTTAGAACCATTTGAACCCAACTTGTCTTAGACGAAGTGCAACTATTTTATTTTTATCAAGCTTTAATGACTTTTGATGACAAAACCCAAAATTTTGGAGTTAGTTTTAAATTGTGGCCAGTTTGAAAGACAAATCATTTACTTTTTATTTTATTTTATAAAAGTAATGTGTAAACAGTCTAATGTAACATGATTCAGGCATCTGTGTCATGAAACAAGTTTTTTACAGATATTTCAATCAATCATCAAATCAATGATTTATTTAAAGATTGAGGAAAGCTGTTATTTGACGAATTTTGTTATTTGAAACTGTTAGTTGTTTTAGTTCAAACATTTTTAAAAACATGCCTGGTTATTGTTCTTTCTTTTGAGGCATCAATTACGCGGATAGCTCACAAACTATTGAAATTGGGGCCTACAAACCAAAAAAAAAAAAAAATATCTTGAATGTGTAAATGAAATACTAAGAAACTCTTAACCCGACTTTATATAAATTAAGAAGCTGCCTCAACGTGAAATACACTGCATCCTTCCTAGGACACGCTTATGTTCGAGGTGTTGAATATTAATTATTTTATTGAAGATTGGCATCATCATTGTTCACATCTAGACTCCTCAAGGTTTTAAGAACGTTCTTGTTAGTAATGCAGATGTTTGACATAGAGGTACCGCAGTGAGGTTATTGAAACGGTACGCTGTTTCTGCAAACAATCATTTCTCATTAGCTGCATGCGCCACTGCGTCATTTGGTTTTACCAGCAAAGACAAACTTCTGCCTATCTGTGGCAGAAGTTTGTCTTGACCGTTTTTGTGATCGAAAAAGGTCTACTGCCTAAGCCTCTAAACCTAGCATATGTGCAGGTGAGTGTGTGCTTATATGCATGGTTTGATTGCGGTGTCACTTGAAATAGACGTAGTGTATTGTATTTCTTTGTGTATCTGAGCCAAATGTAATAAGTAACAATGTTTATAAAACTGAACTACATCAACATGGCTTGGATGGGCCAAGATAAAAGTCTAAATGTTAATCTAATACACGAAAACTCTCGTCCTTGTACCGACGCTGAAAGCGCTATGAAATGTACTTCAAATTAATCCCTTTTACAGCTGAATAAAATAGTTAAACTGAGTTCAGCTATTTTGTTTTATTTCGTATATAATATTTTAAACATTATTTTTAAAATATATACTTATAAAATAAAATCTATATATTATGTAAAAATAAATTTATCGATGTAGTATATTTAAAATGTCTAAAGGTACCTAAATTTCTTTTGTGGCTTAGCATGCTGCCTCTCAGTCTTCGTGTTTAATTCGTACATTTAGCACTATAGATTTTATTTGTTTGGTTAAAGGAATGAAGGATTTCAATAAAAGCAAAAATAAAGATGATATAAGTACTCTTGTCCAAAACTGTTTTGTTTTATAATCGTTTAATGAAGGTAGAATTCGGTATACTTTTCCATGCTACCTCCTATCATTTTACTTCGTTCATGCCTACATAAATTACGAGCACATAATATTAATATATAAATATAAACAAAATATTCACTTTGAAAGCAATTCATTATAATCGTAAAATGTGAAATTGTATAAGGTCTGTGGTTTGATATTTTACGATTATTTCAAAGTAAATAATAAACTTAATTATCATTCTCATATTTATGGTTTATATTGTAATTAAATATTGTTATTTTGTAGTATCTAATTGTTTACCTTAATTTTGGTAGAGCTATATGATATTGTATTTTTATAGTTGTGAATAAATAGAAATATTGTATTATATATTATTTCAACGTGTGCCTAAAACTATGATTGACTGTTGTTACATGAACCGTTTAAACAGAAACTCAATCAGATCCATTCCAAAGGGACACTATAAACAGAATAACACAGACACTCTGTTAATAGGGTTTCCATTACCATTTCTATCTTCAAATATAAAGAAAATCATGCGGGATTTCTAATTCGTTTTACTTGAAGTAGCAACAAAAGATAACATTCCATACAAGTCACACTATATGAAAAATAAAGCGCATTATAAATGGTAGGTAGTTACCATACATACATTTTTATTTTATCAAACTTGCAAGCGTATCGATTTGAAATATTAAAAAATATGATATAGTATTAATTAGGTATATAATAAAATAAAGATAAAGTTGTATACGTTCTGTTGTTGTGATGTGTATCTAGTTCGTTAAGTTAGTCCGTTCCGCCGAGCTTTCCCAGTCCGTGCAGGTGGATTGTATGCGAAAATGTTTTTAGTCATTTTGGTTTTCTCATGATGTTTTTCTTCAATACCAAATACTATTTAATGAACGTAAGTTAAGAGATATGTACCAAAAATTATGGTCGATCTACTAATTCTAATTTTAATTCTGCTGTGTTTCGCATGGTGCTTGAAGAGAACCGAAGATCCTCTTTACTCAAAGCGCATCTGCATTTTGATTTTAATCGACGATAAACGTAGATATTTATGGGCCACAGTATTCACTTACCATCACTGATACTCAAATATCATCAGCAGACTTCACCTTAAACAAAGGAAAAATACTCCAACAAACCTGTTTTGATATATTATTTTAATATGGAGCTGAAAAATTATTCGCTTATTCATTTTTTTAGAAATTCAAATAATAAAAACAATTACAGTAAAATTCAAAAGATCGTTAATATTATAGTGTCAACAATAAGAGTTTTCAACAAGTGAGGTAGGTTCGTAATATAAAGGGTTGTTCGTACATTCGACTTTATAATGGATTTTGATACAAAAAGGGCTTGACATCATACGCCATTAGTCGACCGACAACAGATGAAAACCTCAAGGGTCACGAGCTCGGACGCGTCACATGCGGGAAATAGTACGGACGCAGACAAAACTTTTACCACATCTCCCACCGCCCATTTATCTCTTAACAGCGTAACTATACGAATTGGACAGAATATTGCAATGTATAACCATAATAATAAGTAAAAATGTTAGCTAGTTTTTTGATGGCACTTTAAATTGAAGAAGGCATAGAATGAGATTAAACCAGCAACAATTAATCTATGTTTAGTAAGATGAATAAATGATGATGATAAATGCATAATAAATGCCTACAAACTTTTAAATCAAACTATCATTAAATTTATTTGAGATGACACTATAGTTTCGGATTGTTTTCTTTATGAAAAAGTGGAAAAATTGTAACCAATTGCACTTTTACTACTTAGTAATATGTGAAAATTTGAAAGTAAGTTAATTACGGACGTTTCATATCAAGTATTTTTTGCGTTCGTAAATATCGTTTTTAAACGCAGGAAGATGTTTCACAGACTCGTTACACCGTTACGAGAGTACTGACTGACAAGCCGTCAGAAGCATATAATATTATGTATTTGAAAATGATATGTGATGTTCAAATCATTTCCATGGCGTATTCACTAAAATATCCCAAAAGCATGTATTCGTTTTCAAAATGAATTGATAAAATTTTGAATAGGAGTATATTTGATTAGACACATAAAAGACTGCAAAGTAAAGTTACATTGAAAAAGCTATAGAGAACCTCTAGCGGCGCCATTTTATAAAAAAACTTACACGTTGTAGTACTTGATGCATTCAAACAACTCCACCCGAGTGCTGGACCGTTGCTAGCATTTATACTACTTAAAAATACATTGCACTCAGCGCATAGTAAAGTTACTTTCAACGCTATTGGAACATAATCTGTCATAGGAATATAAGTACACTTTTCATAAATAATTAAATAACGCTTAATCAATATTTTTAATATTCATATTATATAATATAGTTCAAAAATCATAGTTAAATAGATGCTAGCGTCGATACTTTCTCCATGTTATGAGAAGATATTTCAAATATTTAATAAAAATCTTTAATAGCACTACATGCTTACTTGCAGAAGGAGATTTAAGATTTTGGACGATATGGGGCAGTGGATATTCTGACGTCACCGCTACACAGTCAAATAAATTAATTATATAAGTTTTATGTAACGTGGTCACATTGTTATATAACAATCAAATAAAAAAGCTGTACGATAACCTTTATAACTCGTTGTCCAATGATTAAATAAACTGGCAATACAATAATTCCTTTAATAGCAGCTATATTACAGTTGTTCCTCGAATGGGTCGGCTCGGCTGGGGTAGGACCAAGCTCTCAAATAATACCAGCGTAAAATAGCAGATTAATGCTGCTGTGTTTTGTAGGGAGTGTTGGGAACCGGAAACCCTTTTTACTGGAAAGTAGGCATTCAATCTTATTTCTCGAGGGTATCAACGTAGATGTCAATGGACCACAGCATCCACTCACCATCAGGTGGACTGTGTTGTTGTAACTGTTTGTCCCCTTATTTTATAAAAAAAACATGCTATTTGTTTATCGAAGAGAAATAGGATGACTGTAATATAAGGCAGACTGTTAGCTTATTTGTCACTTAAATATTATTAAGAAAAATGCACAAGCTGGCTCCTTTTCTGCTTAATCGACATTCTTGTAACTTGATGAGAAAATAATTGGTTATATATATCCATCAAAAACGACACTACCTCTTTAACACAGTCTCAGTAAGTTGATTACATTAATATAGGGAACACACGAACCTCTTGAACTTCAAATTCTCTTAAGTGATTGGCTCAAATGTCTGACTAGATCTAGACAAAAAAATCGTTCAATTTGAAATTTTTGTACTACACAATAAATAATTTAAATTTATTTTAAATCAATTGAAATACCAGATTTTGCTTATCCTAACAAAATCTTGAATAAATAAATAATGATTTTCCTTTCAATTATACAAGCAGACCTTTTGATGTTCTTCTTCACGGTAAATGCCTTCCAACCGTTTGAGACGCCCACAGCTAATAACTCTGACCAATTTAATAAGAATTCTTTTCAAGATCCGATTTGTAAGCTTTTACATGAATATCTTGTCCCATATCCTGTACTTTCAATATACTTAAAAAATACTGACCGAGTTTTTTATGTTTACCAAAGAAATAAAAGGATACAAAAAATAGCTTCCACGATTCATTCTATTTAATGATATTTTTGTCATAAATATTTATACAGTTACTTATTTAGTTACATCCTATTGTATACGTTCCTTCGTACATCCTATTATACATTACAGTTGCGGTGTAGGAATATCTAGTACCCCATATCGTTCCGAGGGCGTCGTAACAAAGAGGCTATGTTATATCATAAGCTCAGGGTAACAACCTGAATGCATTATAAATAGATACATTAAAATATTCGTAGCCTATTTTTCCACCCTTAGGGATAATTTTTTTAAATGTGTAGTGAAGAAACAATAATTCAAGTGGTTCAGTCATTTATGGAAAGTCTGTAAGCATACACATTAACATATATGTCGAATATATTATAATCATCTATTTTTTTAACTCGATAATAAATATAAGTATTTTATTTCCCAAAGAAGAACATTATCATGAAAAATCACTCAACGTTGGAATATGTAAAATTTTAAAGGAAATATTTCAAGTCATTTACGTGGTTGAGCCATGCTGCAGCTATATTACGGTTGTAGCGCAAATGGGTCGGCTCGGGTCGCGTCGGCGACCATAGAAAGACTACGCTCTCACAGAATACCGGTGTAAAATAGCAGACCAATAATGTTGTATTTCGTATGGTAAGTGTAAAAAACTGGAGACACTTTTAAAGTCCTTCCATCTAAGTCCTCAGGGGTGGCAACGCGTGTGCATTTTAATTAATGATCGAGGATAGGTGTAGATGTCTATGGGCCACAGTATCCACTTTCCATCAGATAGGCTGTGTGCCATTTTTGTTTCCTTTATGTATAAAAACAATGATGTCGTATTTAAAGATGCACAATTAGCGATTGAAAACGTTCATCTAAAACAGTTTTACAAAGAGTACCCTCTTTGTAAAACTGAAAATTAACATGCCTTTTTTATTTTATTTCTTTATTATGTGGCTATGCCGGTATAGGTAAGAAGACCAGTGAAGTGAAATCACTGCGACTTAAAATATCTATTTTGATCGCTCCTGTGGCTATAGTTCACTGCTAAGCCATATGTCTTCAATGAACAGAAGGAGTTAGTCGTGAGCAATTTCACTTCTTCTAGGCGGAGTACATAGTTTCCGCATTAAGGGTTCGCAATCAAATAGGATGTGCAGAGGCGTTTCTTCCGTTATGGAATAGAACCACACTAAACACACATCCTTGAATTGCTTATTCCCAGGATGGACGTGTGCTAAGCCGCACCGACCGCAACCGCAAGAGCCCCAAGAAAGGGTGACAAGACACACCCTTGTGGGCAGCCTCTTATAGTTCCAACCTCAATCGAAGTTTGAAACAGCGCTATTTTTGTCTGGTGGTTGTAGAGTCAAAATTTTTGGATGTCAGGCCCCCCAATCAACAGTGATGAGTGCTACTGTCTAAGGCGCCCTCAATATCTAGAAAGGCACAAAGAGCTATTTCTTTATTCTCCAGTGATTTTTTGACCCTGTCAATGACACTGATTAGGGCTGTTTCCATAGCCTCTGCGGTAAGCATGCTGGTTGTAATGTATGGACGTCGTAGATAGAGCTACATCCCTTATGTATCTATCTATAAACTTTTCCAATGTCTTAACAAGAAAGGAGATAGGCTTATGGGTCTAAAGAACTTTGGTAATGCGTAGTCCTTTCTACCAGCCTTAGGTTTAAATAGAACTTTGACAATTGTCCAACCAGATAGGGAAGAAGGATAATACCCCTTGGATAGGAATTATTCCATCCTCCCCGCTGGTTTCAAATGGTTTAAAGGAGTCAACAGCCCACTACACCAGTCCTCATTACAAGGTTTTGGTAGGGCTCTGAAAGAATTAAAGCAGAAGTCTTATGTGACCCTCGGTAATGGGTCAACTGCTAGTAACTCCAATGGTTTTGTTTTACTATTAGTGAAGTTATCATCAGGCTTTTTAAGAAGCCCGATCTGATTAGCTATCGATAGCATTTCGTGTGGTCTTGCATTAAAAGGCAAATACTCAAATTCCTCGCACAGCTTTCTTCACGATGCTCTCTTGGCTTTCCTAATTTATTTATTATATTTAGTTAGAGCTGTACTATAAATATCCCACTCTTCGGTTTTCTTAGCCCTATTAAATAGTTTCCTGGTCTTCTCCCTAAGTTTTTTTAGCTTAGTATTCCACCAAGGAAATTTTCGTGTTGAGGTCTTGGTTTTGACGGGACAACTGTCTTAGAAAGCTTCACGGATACCTACGGTTACTGTCTCCGTCGCTAACTCCAGACCTTCAATAGTTTTGAAGCTTTTAGGAAACGTTTCCAAATTTCTCCTTAGGTTATTTCTGTGTATATCACAAGAGGTCGCTTTTGGATCCCTAAAAGCAACGGTTTCATAGGCTGGTGATGCTCCAATAACAAAGTGAATGTGTTTGTGATCAGATATCGAGTTTTCACTACTAACAGGCTAGTCATTTATCCACCTGGACACGTTATTGGTAGCAAAGGTTATCTAACACTTCTTGCCTAGCACGCGTTACAAAGGTTGGTATACACCCTAAGATTAGGCTTACCAGGCGGTTGGAGATGGGAAAATCATAAAGTAACTCACCTCTTTCGTTGATGTTAGTGCTTCCCCTGGCTGTGTGGTGAGCATCAGCATCACAACTCACCACAAGTTCGGCATTGTGTTTTCGGACAAACTTCGCCACTCGCTCCAACGCGATGGTAGGATTTGAGTTCTCTCCGGGAAGATAGGCTGAACAAATGATTATTCTAGCTCCTGTGTATCCCCTTGAGATTTATGAAGGATGTAACCAGGTCATATTTGCAGTACTCTGGAATAGCTAAAAGTTCAATATTTTTATTGTAAATTATACAAGCTCTGGGTCTACTGCCTTTAGTATTGACTATCCCAGAACTTGACCGTTGGCCACCCAAGGCTCTTGTATGAGGGCGAGCTCAATATTGTCCTCTGCAAAGCAAACCTACATCACGGAAGAAGCAGCTGCTGCATGTTGAAGATTTGCCTGTAGACTCTCGTCTTACCCTTAGGGTTAGCCATTTATGGGCGTGGGGGTCAGGGTTCTTTTCCACTTTTTGAGGAAAAATACTTCCTTTACCGGTGCTCTTGACCCCGGCCTTACCTTTAGCTGTACCGCTCCCACCTCACCTCCCCCTAAACCTGGATGAAACCAGCGGAGGCCGTTGTACCGAGGCGAGATCAGCGCCTTGGGTCTTCGTCACTCTCACTGATGTCGTTCCGGTCTCACCCAGAGAGGTGGAGGACTGGGAGGATTTGAGCTGGGGTGGTTCAGGCTACAATACTGCATCAGAGCCTCAGGTATTATGGGTGAAAGCTTCACAGGCTTCCTAGGCTGGTTTTTGGTAAACTCTTCCACAGACTTACTGCGTTTTTTCACCTTCGGAACTGGGGGAGGTTTGGGTAGAGGAATTTCATCCCATGTTCTGGCAGAGAGGGAGGGCCTCTCCTATCTCAGCTGCTATAAGCCTTCGGTACCTCTTCCTTGCTGCCCCTCTAAGCTTATAAGGCCTAAAAAACTTTTCATTTCCCCTCCCTGGTTCGTTTTCGATTGTGGTTTGGCTGCAGACGTACTCATCACTTCACGGCGCGTCCCAGGTTGAGGTGTAGTGTTGCAGGGTATTGGTGAGGCTAAAAGAGCCTATTCCAAGCCTACATATAGTTCCATTAGAGGAGATTTTACATTATTCTTTGCAAAATGTCGATTTTCGTCCTTTTTGGTCCCGCAAACAGCTAGGGAAATATTCTGTCACTGCCGGGGGCAGAGCCCCGCTAGTGGGTAGCAAGGGCTAAAATACTACTCGAATTGTCCTGGTTTCGGGTAGTCACCGTTTGCGACTGGACTCCCTCCAGCCACGCATCTATCGACACGGTATGCTTGACACCTTGGATTGGGTTAGCATAGGAAAAAGGGGATGGGATAAAGAAAAGAAGAAGAGGATCGTTTGAGAGTTTCTGTTCTGTCTAAACCACGTGAAGGAAGAACCTCTCAGACTTTTTACGTGGTAGAGCCATGCTGCAGTTGTATTGGTGGTATAGTTGTAGCACGAATGGGTCGGCTCGACCGGGGAAGGACCACGCTCTCACAGAATACCAGCGTGAAATAGTAGCTTAATGCTGCTGTATTTCGTATGGTGAGTGCAGAGAACCGGAGACCCTTTTTACTGGAAACGAGGCATTCCATCTTAGTCCGCACGGGTGACAACGCATCTGCATTTTGATTCGTAATCGAGGATAGATGTAGATGTCTATGGGCCACAGCAACCACTTACCATCAGGTGGACTGTGTGCTCGTTTGTCACCCTATCCTATAAAAAAAAAAAGACTTACTCTGGGGATCAACACGACCTGCGCTCTCCCCCAGAGCCATTCGCCAAACTGCTCGCCAGACAGGAGAGTAGAATAGGCGTTAATCTACTCCTACTGATAATGTCAAAAATTTTGGAGTAGACTAACCCCCGCTCCCTTTGATAGCTTGTAAATAAATATTGATATGTTTATCGATATCATAATTCAGATCATTACACCTGTAAATAAAGATATTCATTATACTTTTATATTTTAATTTAGACTACGACCGACGTATATGAACTAGCATTTATAATAAAATAAGAGCAGAAAGAAGAAATTTTTACCATTTATTATTATTGACTACGATCAAGCTGAACGCGTGATTATTGTCGAAGTAATCGTTATCACACTAGCAGAGCCTCACCACGTCACGAAAGAGATATTTCATATTCATTTTTTTATTAAAATTGTGTTTTTGGAAATAACCTGGTTACAAAGCTTGAAAACACCGAACACCGACGGAGAAAATTTGGTCGTGGCGAAGTGATCTCAACTAGATGAAGTAACTACACTGTAAAATATGCAATAATTTAAGTCACAAAAAAGGATTATGATAATTATGATTGCTTAGCCAATTATTAGGGCTTTAATGTCACTCTTATACAGATTTGAAGCATCAGCATTCCTCATAAAAGTTGCAAATTGTATTTAAAGACTGCAGTTCCAAACCGCTTGTCAAGCGTGGCTATTACGGCTTATTTCTTACTATGGTTAATATGTTCATTTACGGACTTTTAAATATATTTAATTAGTGAATTAATGACTATTGTGCAGCGTACAAATATTAATATAATTTTTGATATTTACCTTGTTACAAAATAGTGTACACATATGACATTTAATATATTTAATCGAAACTAACACTAATTATTATGAACTTCACATATTATTTTAGATATTTAGATTATTTTTAGATATTTAGATTAGTTGCTCAAAAAGTGGCGTATTGCAGGGACCTATATTATTCGGGATGTGGGCTATTACATACTCGAGCTTTTTCTTTATCTTTTCCGAACTCGTGCGTTCTCTTTTTTCAATTTTTATTAAAAAGGAAAAACCAACCACGAAATTTAGCTAAAAAAATAATAGAAGTTTTTATGATTCATGCAAATATTTTTAAAAAACCAACTAATTTGTTTCAATATCGGATTTAATGATTTTATTCAATGAGTTAGGTTAGGTTTCATTTCATTTCATCTCATTAAATTTTATTTTCATTTCATATCAATAAAAAATTCTACTGAAGACTTGGCTGTATGGGCATAGTTCCCTTTGCCTACCCAGGTGAAGAAAACAAAAAATCTCTGCTAAAAAATTATTTTACGGTTGGCGCCATTTTCCAAAAACCTTCTTTGCGAGTTTAGTTGTTTGTTGCAAAAAATGAGTAATTTCGACTATATTTTATTTGAATTAACACCACCAGAACTCAGTATGATTGCACAAAATCCTACGGAGAACATATTACCGGTAAAGTCAAAAAGTCGCTACATAGTGATTAATTAGTTAAGTTTATTGTGTTTTTATCATTTTATTAAACTGATTCATTTTTTCGCAAATGTATTAAAAATAGTTGTTCAATACACGTGCGGAACCGTCATTGCAACTTTTTCCGACTGTCAACCTTCACTTTCGGCTGCGCCTCGGCTCGGGTACACATTTGCATAGTTAAAGCATTATAAGCATTTGAAAATAAATATCAGAAAAATATCAAAACTTCTACCCTATTTATTATTTGAAAACATAATACTATATTTTATAGTGTAGGATTTTCGGCACTAAACCAAATACAATCGAACCGAAAAAAAATATATATATATATATATATATATATATTACCTGATATTTTATTAAAAGTTTTCTGTTTCAAATATCTTTAACATTCATGCGTTAACACTCACGAACAAAACATATTTCGTATTTTATCCGTTTCATTAGCATTTATATTATAATAATGTGTAACCCCGCATTTCTTCTCTCGAGCCGAGCAAAAGAGTTTTTATACTTTTGCTTCTTCTGAGTTCGCTTTGTCCTTTTTTCGTTTCGCTTGTTTTATATGGGGCGTTTAATTTGATAAAATTCGCGTAGACTAGAATTGGTTTAGGAGAGTAGAAAATAGAGCGATATAAAAATACTCCAGGCGATGTCAATGATATGTTTTATCTGGCGCATCCGTTGGGTATATTATTATATATTTTATCTATTTATATCTTGCTTAATACTACCTATAAATTTCTTTATAATACAACTAAAAATAGAATTCAAATGAGGCAATAAATTTTATTCCACAACTATCGTTTACACACTACTTAAATTTTACTCTTTAATTCCACAGTCTCGCTATTGAGATAAAAAAATAAAATGAACTTTTTTATTTCTAACACTAGGTTTGCTACGCCTACAACAGCTTTACCAGACCATGCAGCCGGGACGGACAACGTTTCGAATCTCGCTTGTGAAACGCATTAATAACGCGTCAGACGCCATGGAATTTCTTTTGGCTCTGGAACAGTACGACCGATGGAGCAGTAAACGCATAGTGCTTGATTGTAACGCTAAAAACGCGAAAAGCATTTTGGTGGAGCACGTCCGGAAAGTACAACTAGGTCGCAGGACATATCACTACATGCTCAGTGGACTGGTAAGCTAGGTTTTTCTGTTTGATTGAACTGTGGCAGAATAACATTGAACGCTTTGTAACTACCAATTCTAGGCGATCTCAATTTTCGTTCATTTTAACCCACTGCTACTAAAACATAGTTTGTTATTTGAGCTCAAATATTATATTCAAAATATTATACTCCATTAAATTTGAACATTATAAATACGTATTTTATACGTTGATACTTTAGTAAAGATTGCTTAATTGTACTGCATGCTAAAATTCTTATGGAAAGGTATTAATAACCTTTATAAGGTAAAGTATTGAAAGATATATGTGTTTGTTTTACTTATAAAAAATAATTTGTTTAACAGGTAATGGATGATCATTGGGAGAATGAAGTAACTGAGTACGGAGCTGTAAATATCACAGGCTTTCGAATTGTAGATCACTCTCGAAAGGTTGTTCGCGATTTTATGGATGGATTACGCAGGATGGACCCACGTTTTAAGGGAACCATATCGGTAAGTCATATCTATTTATGTAGGATGAAAATTATGGCATATTAGAAAAAGCTTAGACCGCATATATTTGTATTTTTAACTGCTCTTATCACTACCTAAACAGTTTTCTGCCGGAAGTAGAGCACCTGTCACAATAGGAAAGATTAGGTGTCGTCACTTTTGACGCTTCTTCTCATATATAGCACCAGATTTTACTTTTTTTTATTTATAATTTTGTCATATTTCATCAAAATCCGTTTAGAAGTTTTTAAGTGATTAAAGCAACTAAAATAAATAATACAAATAAATAAATAATATTAAAACAATAAAGTACAACAAACTTTCACATTTATAATATTAGTAGGATAGGATGTCAATTTTAAAGATGGTTTTACTACTCACAATACCACTAGATACAGTAAATATGATTTCGTTTGGACTAAAAACTTTTATTTCGGAAACTATTTATAATGTTTGCAGTTAAGGCAGAGTTCAGAGGCAACCTCGAGATTAAACCTAAACTACAAAAAGTCAGAGTTTAGTCTAGACCATGAGTTAAACATTTTGTTTGATTTAGCTTTTGATTTAGACTCTAAGTAAAAAGCTTTATCAAATTAGCAGTGAAAAGTTAGCGGAAAGCAATGAAAGTTGCACGGGAATTTGTAGCTAAATAGTTGTTAAAAACGATTTTGTAATTCAAACTTGCTTAAAAAACCTGTGACAGCATTATGGTAGCATGGGCACTGATGCATGTTGCCAAGCCGAGCCAATCCTAGGAGTTTCTTGTCTTTTCTTACACGGTTCCACCAACAATTTTTTCCATTATTTGACTCAACGTTGATTTCATTTTTTTACTTCTATCTTCATTTAATCATAGCAGGAACCTGTTTTTATAGAACCAGTGTGTGCTACTAAATTGTTTTTAGCAACTAATTAGCAATTTTTTAGCTACAAATTCCAGCGCTAACATTGACTTTTGTATACTCTTCACTGCTGCCTTATTAGATATTTACAAGGTGAATGTTTGAGTTTATTTATTCGAGATAAGCAATGCCATTATGGTGACATATATATATATATATATATGTATATAATATAAGAATAATATACACTATACAAGTAGGTGGAGGTGTTCTGTTGACCATCCTGTAGATCGCCTCATAGGGGTTGTGTTTAAGGCTTTATACAGTAGTTCTGAAATTTTTGTACGTTTCCCGGTTGCTTCAAACGACTGAAATTCCTAATTTAAATATTGCTCTTTTTTTGCTAAATCTCGGGTACATTTTCTTGGATATTTTTATTGTTTGTTCCATTTGATTTACGAAATACTCGTCAGGCTCGTCGTATACTTGAGAGCTACTAGTACTAGGTTCAGCGCCCTTTGTTTCCACATCTGGTGTCCGGATTGGGGTGGCCAGTGTTCAAATATTTTAACAAGCATACAACTCGTTGCGGTCCTCTCTCTTCTAGGTGAACTCTCAAAGTTTCAAAGAACTGCTTCACCAAATCATTATTGATATGAGTATTATTATTGCTTTGGCTGTAAGTAATGAAGTGTTTTGTCGGCCTAACGCTTCCACAGCTATCTTTACTGGCTGTAGTAAATCGACAATTGACTACAAAAGAAGAATATTGTCTACATTCCACTTGTCTAATATGTTTAAATCAATCAACGCTTTCTTCACGCAATTTTTGAGCTTCCACTCCGCGTTCCGAAGAAAAGCGGGAAACCGTTCCGCCACCATAGTGATGGAATTCCACTTTGTTTTAACATCCAGTTGTAAACTGAGTTCAAAAGAAACACCACACCACACTCACATCATAAATTAAATTGACGACTGACTACAGAACAACTAATACGGTGGCATGGTGGCAATGCGGCAAACGCATTTATTGTGTTGTGTACTCATTAGTTACGAAGAAGACCAAGTAATTATTCATTAAACAAACTGACGGCGCTAGGTTCCTTCTATTATTTGAAAATAAAAATGATTACATAACAATTTCGGTAATCTTGTCTCGTCTCGAGTCTCGACCTGCCCAAACCCTAGGCTAGGTGCTAATACCAAATATCAAATTTTGAAAATTTAAGTACTATGTAAACTGTAAATATTTAGTTTAGAGATTTCAGCCAGAATAACGATCGTACGAAGACGTTTAATAAATGTTATGTTATAAAAACTATGAATAATAGAGAAATAATGGCACCAACCTATTTAGTCAAAGTGGATGCCCAAATTGTAATAAAAACCCTAGCAATATAACACCCCACCATCCTCTATACGGGGCATATTTATAAATCTTTTTTAGAGTACCAACAAAATTTTACGACAATCCCAAGGCATAACATAAAGTTAGAACTGAGGTGGTAAATATAGCTTCGTTCAAAGAAATTTCGACGTAGAGTTATAACGCGTTTATGTAGATTTCACTAACTTGCGTACACCCTAATGAAACCGTAAGTGGGTACCCCGCATAAATTATTACTTCATATTATGATCTCACCATTCCGAGTTACACTTCAGCCTCTTTTGATTTAACTAAATTCTCTTTGGAGAATTGCTTAAGAGAAATTGGTATTGTATTCATACTTATATGTATACGTTATAACATATCAACATGCTTTGCGTGATCTTGAGAAATTTCTTGAAAGTTTTGGCTAAATCCGATGCTGACAAAAGCGTATTTAAAATTAAATGGAAAGTTTTTATCACATTTTGATAAATATCTCTATATCGAATGGGGTGCGAACACAAAGCTCACACGATGTTAAATGGGTGCTGTGGCCAAACATAACCCAACCGTTTTTAGATATAGATTCAAAATAACGTCGTGCATTAATTATGCAAATACAAACAAAAAAAAAAAAACAGAACATAATAACAACTCTGTAAGCCGATTTTTTGATATTTAATTCTTGTTTAGTGTGAGCGTGCGCGCGTGTGTGTGTGACGGCATGACAAACAAGCAAGTAAATAGCCTTTCACATTTATAATATCAGTCACATTATTAAGATTTAGTTGAAAAAAGTTGATCATTATTCTAAGAATCCAAACATCCAAATTCCTCATAGAAACAAATATTGTTTAAAATTTTTGATAGTCTAAAAATTAAATTTTTAGAATGTATAAAAGAAACGGTAAGTTTCCCTTGTCAAATGGAGAATTTATTAATGTACAAAATAATATATCTTTAATGTTTCAATTGTTTTGATAATTACGTAATGTGCTTTACGTATCTTAGGCACAAACTGCGCTAATGTACGATGGGGTACAAGTATTGATGGACGCTCTTGGAAGACTAATGAGGAAAAAGCCCGATGCCTTTAGAAGTGCTCTACGTCGGGCAGCTGCTCAAGCGAACTCCACCAAAGTAATTGATTGCAATCCTGGAAAAAGCTGGGTAATACCGTTCGAACATGGTGATAAAATTACAAGGTTGATAAAGAAAGTGAGTTTTTCGAGTGGTTTTAAGACATTTTTAACTAGCAACTAAATTACATTATATGAAATTCACAATCCTTTGAAGTCAGTATACGTTTATCCACGAATGCAACAGTTAGCAAATTTTTATTGGAATATTTACCCTTAATCATCAGTTTAGACAGAGTTAACAGGGTTGTCCATCAACTGTCTGTGTAGTTTTAGTTAAGCTTCTTTCACGGATTTACCGCTAACAATCGTCAAACACTCGTGTGTCAGTTACGAGTACAGTACTTGCGAAACTTGACATTTGGGGGAAAAGGTTACATATCCCGAATACTAAAATATTTCTTTTAAATTGAAATAAGATAGTTCATTAGTTTAGATAACATGTTGATAATAAGCTGATGATAGCTTTTCCTATTGGTAGTTGGCAAATTTTACAGTATTCGAGCTGTTCGGGTTCTAGCTTCGTCGACATCAATAAAATTATTATATACTTGAGTGATAAAGGTTTTAAAAGCGACCAATCAATAGAAAAAAATAAGATACATCGCACTCACAAATACAATGTAAGGTAACTTTCTGAGTTAATGAGCTGATGGGCCACAGGCAGTTGAGCGATTCAGGTGGTTAAAAGCCATGGTCTGTAGCAATCTTTCAATGGAGGATAGGCGAAGATCTGCCGTAGTGATGATGATTATGAAGATGTTAATAATTTTATAAAACGGAAGAACAGTTTTATATATTAATTTTATATTTTAGACGGACATTGAAGGCCTGACAGGTAATATCTCATTTAATGAAGAAGGTCACAGATACAATTTCACATTGCAAGTTGTGGAGATGACTGTTGAAAGCGCCATGATTCAGGTATGCCAATTAAAAATAATAACGTCAACACTATAATGAACATCAATGCCTTGTTGCTATATTTAAAAAAAAGTTTTTCCTTACGACCTTTAGTAAGGCAATCTGAGTACGAATTTTCCATCGTATCGTATTCGTATCACCCACGAGTATTTTGTATTAAAAAATAAAGTCCCATTTAAGTACATCCGCCTAGGACGCTGAGTTCACATTTCCATAAAATAGAATTTGATGACGATATGAAAACCTAAAACTTGAACTTAGGGCATTCTCGAAAAATATGGTTAAAACTCTTCAGAAAAATACTACTTCATAAATTTATAACCTGTTGCTTTATATTAAATAATGGTAAGTTATCGAAGGAAAAATTCTTAAGAGATAAGGTTTTAACACACACTTCTTAAATAATAAAGGACCTTCTAACAACGTTTGAAACTTTTCTTGAATATATAAAACGGAATTATTGCTTCAGGTAACATTACCATTACCGGTACAGACTATAAAAAGTCCACTGTTGAGCATAGGCACCCCATAGATTGCCTCATAGAGGGGATATTTGCCACAGTTATTAAACTTTGTAGGTTGGCAACATCAGTTTATATTTTCATTTTTTAGTTGTTATTAGGAACTCCTGATTTGTTTCTCTCTGTAGCTTCTTACAACACCCGTGTGACACCATGGGGCAATATATATTTGTATGCCGCCACTACGCGGTCACGTAACATCACATAACTTATTATAAGATAATCAGCATACACACAAAACTGACAAATTTTTTAATTATTTTGTAATATTCGTCGTTTATAAACCTTCTTAACAAAATAAGCACAACGAACAGAACTTGGACGTTAAAAAAGGGAAAATAAACTTTAATACGTTTTTATTGTGATATTCAAAATATAAATTTTACGACTGTACACAAAACAGCAATGTTTATAAATTTTACTGCTACCAGACGCTCTCTTCGTAAAGTATATTTTCCCTCACTTGTACTAAAGTTACATTAAAATGACCTCAGTTCTACAAAAATATGAATTATGTTAAAAAAGTTATCTTCTTATTATCTTCTTATATACTTTTGCTACGTGTAGTGAAAAAATTAAACAGGATAGATCATTCACCTTTCTTTCTTTTTCAAACTATAACAATCATTCTCATACCATGAAGTGATAAGAAAGCTGGTCCAAATGATAGTAAGTGGCTTTCGCGGCCAATATACGCCTGCAACCACCTAAAAGAAAGTAAGATATGTTTTGTTACTTCCGAGGACAACGATGGACATGCTCACAGACACCGCTAATCAGCAGGAATGGTAATAGGGTGGTAAACTAACCCAGACAAATTATCAGTCAGTACAGAAGCTTCAATAATCAAAGGCAGTTTTTTTTAAATAATTGAGGAACCAATTAAGGAACAAAGTTTTCAAAATCGTTAATATTAAACACCTTTATATGAAATCATGGCCGTTTGATTACGGCGTTAAAGAATCCCTCACTCCATTTTTGCTCGTAAGTGCCGTTTGTGGTGACTATGGGAAGTGTCCTAAAACTTATGGCTTCCTAAAGATGGCACTGTGAAGGCAGTGACTTTCAAGACGCGATAAATGCTACTGCAATTGTAAATCCCCCCATCAAGCGACCATTAAGGCAAAACCTCTCTACAATTGGGAAAGCCCTTAACGAGCAGTATTTCTATGCGAGCTGATTATGAGAACGAGGACGATATCTAATTATAGGATCTAGTTTGACTTTTGAAGTAAAACATTTAAAAACAATCAGATTTCTGTTAGGGTTAGAGCAAATACATGGGACTGAGAATAGGCTGCCACTGCATCATTTCGAAAGTATCTGTATTGCGCTCACCTGCTTGCCTGCTCACCGTGGTCAATATCGGCAAATCTTCAAATATTCATATATCAAGTCGTGAATACAAAATGATGATAAGGTTAGTTAGGGTTTACTATAGTTACTATATGTAGTGAATTTGTAGAATTTGTTATTATTATTTAGTTTTAACTGTATGTATTTCAACATGTTTTCTATTCAGACTCGAATGTAAATTTAATATCTATTATTTATACAAAGTGTAATCACATGTTAAACAGGTCGCTACATGGACAGACAAACAAGGTCTTACATTAGTATCACCGAAATATATTCAACTTCATTCACCATCATCCTTGGATCCGAATAAAACATACATCGTTACAACAATACTCCAAGAGCCGTATATGATGCTGAAACCTGTAGAATACGGCCGAAAAGAAGACCAGTTTCAAGGATTCTGCAAAGACCTTTTTGATTTAATTGCCAAAAACCTGAAAATAAAATGTAAGTCTATTATAGGTATATTATTTTTTTTGCAAAATAAACAAACTTACAGACCACCTGATGGTGGCTACTGTAGCCCACGGACACTCAAAGCAAACTTCAAACAAAAGGTTATTGACGCATTGTCATCTCTGAGAACTGAGATGGAATGTGCTCTCTATACCCGACAAAGCAGAACACAGTAGCGCAAGTTCGGCCTCACATGGAATACTGTTCTCATCTCTGGGCCTCGGCACCCCACTGCCAGCTCATGAAGAAGAAGGAAGGAAGGGCTCCAGGCAGCTCCTTGAACGCATCCAGCGCAGAGCGATTTGAATCGTCGACGACCTAGTTCTTTCTGATCGGCTCGATTCACTGGCGTTGCGTAGAGATGTTGCATCCCTTTGCGTTTTCTATCGGTTCCACCATGGGGAGTGTTCTGAGGAATTGATCGGAGAACCAGTTCCAGCTGCCAAATTTCACGACCGCACATCGCGTCAAAATTCACGATACCATCTTCACCATCAGGATGCTTGGAGATCCACCACTGTGCGATTTACTAGGAATTTTCTTCCTCGTACAACCTCCTTATGAAATTGTTTACCATCGGCGGCTTTTCCTTCAATAAAAGATGTTACTCCTTTCTAAAAGGCCATCAACGCACCTGCAATTCCCCTGGTATTGCGGTTATTCATGGGCGGTAGTAGTCACTTACCATCAGGTGAGCCGCACGCTCATTTGCCTCCTATTCTATAAAAAGGAGGACTTCGTGGACTCCTAGCTTGAAAATTAGTTAGTATTGACAGTACTTGTTGTATAGTTTCACTAGGAGTTTTTTTCCGCGTACGATTTCTCTGTGGAATAGTTTACCACCGGCAATTTTTAGGGTCAATACGACTTAGGGACCTTCAAGAAAAAATCTTGCTCCTTTAAGAAAGGCCGGCAATGCATCTATAATTTTCCTGGTGTTGCTGTTGTTCATGGGCGGTTACTTAACATCAGGTGTGCCGTATGCTCGTTTTCCGCCCCTCCTTTAGTATTTGTTATTTACATTTTCTTAATTTAGCATCTCTGTCAACCTTATTTTATACGGCGATAGACGTTGCCGGGAGCACACACTAAAAACCCGATTCGCTGTGTTGACAGACAGATTTTAATACATATTTATTTGTAAATAGCGTGCAATTTGGCATTTTCTAAATAATTTGCATCATGGGAAATTCGGAAACGATTGTAACGTCAAAACACATCTCGTGTTGACATTTATACGTGTGAATTGACATGTGAGTGACGTTTTAGTGGCTACACGGGCTCCGTCCACTCCCCCCGTTCTATTATGTATGTATTATACTATTCTATGAGTATTACCATGTTTTTTTTTTAAATTCAGGATAATTTAATTTAAAGCCCTGTAAATTTACCTGTTTATTATTGATCACCGAAAGTAGGACTTCCACAGGGAAGCACTGGCGAGGAACTCTGAAGTACTCGAAATAAACTAAAATGTATGTCATTTATTTAAAAAAAATATTTTAATTATTTGACAATTACTAAAATTGGACAATAATCGAAAAAAATGTACAGAAAACCCAAATATGGCAAGTGGCAACGCACCTGCAATTCCCCTAGTGTTGTGGTTGATCATGGGCGGCGGTAGTCACTTAAAATCAGATGAGCCGCATGCTCGTTTGCCCCCTCTTCTATAAAAAAGTGTCAAAAGTTGCACAGGATATGAAATATTTAAAAGTACAGCGTATTCAGATTATGACCAACAACTTAATTAAGTGGACATTTCCTAGAAATTATCTCGATATCTCGATATCTCGACTTTAGGACACAGATTGGATGCTATTGGGAATATTGTATTTATAATTGAGATGTCTCCAAATTTTCTGGGCAATTTTCGTAAACGACTTCCCCAACTTTAACCTCATAAAATAAAGTGAGGGCATTTATTAAAATGCAAATGCACAAATGTTTACTCATGTGCGATATGAGTCCTGTCATAAGAATATTTCGTCTTATTTTTTTTTCATTCATCATTTCGTCACCTTTAGCAGCTCATTACTGAACATGAAGATGACTTATTGTAGGAAGAATTCGCCGAAATCATAAGGCTAGGCAAGATGACTGGCAATCGCATTACTCGATATCTAGTACTTCGGAAACTACTCCTGTAGCCGGTTTAGGGACGAAAGTAGTTCTTTTTGGCTTTTCGCGTTTGAATTACATCTAACGACGCACAAGGAACAAAATTTTTGTTACTCTTTTGCGAAACACGTGTCCAACCCCGAAAAGATACAAATGATATATTGTTGGTTGGTTTTGTTGGCTTATACTATTTGGAGATGAAAAGTTTATTAAACGAAATAACTACTCTCCTTTGAAAAGTTTCCTTTTCCCATAAATCTTAAATGTTTTCTTTTCTATGATTACTAAGGCTACACAAACTTTCAATCTGCTTTTAATATGCATTCATAGCTTTTTAAACCTACTGGATAATAAGTAAGTTTGTTTTAAATACTCAGTTTTATAAAATAATTTTAGACGAAATTCGACTGGCGAAAGAAAATAGAATCGGCAGCGGCGAGAATCCTGATGCCTGGTCAGGTTTAGTGAGCGAAATTGTCAAAAAGGTATGTAATTTTTATTTTCATATTCAGAAGTAAGTATTATTACTAGTATTTTAGTGATAGTTGTGATGTTTTCATGATGGATTTTGATCAAAACGATTACTCCACTTAAATGGCCAAAGCTATCAGTGAAAAGTAAAATAATAATAGTAGAGATAAAGAACTTTGTGGAATGTTTCTCTTACATACGAATATGTGCTACGAATGTGTGCGTGCGCAATAAAATCGGTGGAAATAATGCATTACCACGCACTTTGAATTTGAAAAGTAAAAAGTTCAGAATGTTTGAAATAACAGAATGATTTTAATTAATTTTTCTGTTTTTCTATATATAAATATTTAATAAAATATGGAATGTTTATTTACTGTTAAAAGGAGCTCCAGTGCTGCTCGTTACTTAATATATCCCATTAAGCAAAGTAGTCCGTGAAGGAATTTATTTTCAATTTAAGGGCGGCGGCAGTCACTTACCATCAGGTTAGCCGCATGCTCGTTTGCCTCGTCTATGAAAAAGATTGGAAAATAGTTAAAATGTTTTCCTACTAAATATTCAGCGTATTGCTGTTTTGCTAGAGGACGTAACACACGCGCGAGCTCACTGTTTTTGTATGCAAATGTTCACAATGTCCGCTCTATCTTTATTTATAAAAATTACTTGTCACGTTGTTTGTCCGCGCTAAACTCCCAAACTACTGAACTGATTTCAATATAACTTTGGACCCTGTGTGCAAATTGGTTCAACTTGACTATTATGAGAAGTTTTATGCATGATTCAAGGTTGGCTGCTTATTCTTAAGTAGCCAACCTTAGAAAAGTCTCTTTTTACCTTACAGCCAAGATGTGTTTATATTTTATACAACTACCTACCTACCTACTTATACAAAATTGTAAAATCATATGTGAAAATAAATTTAAATAATATTAATTTGCTCTTAATTCATTTAGTACAGGATAATCTTATTTCTTCATCTTTCACTTTGATGATGTATGTAATGATAAAAGGGTTAAAAAATGAACCTAAACAAAAAATATTGCTTACCCCGATTGATATTGTCTCGTCAAAGGTACTTTTTTCCGCCTGCCCTAGAAATATACTATAGATCGATTATGTATATATATATATATATATATATATATATATATATATATATATATATATATATATATATATAAGAATATACAAGAGTTGCTTGTTTAAATATATAGGATTCAAATTTCTTTGATTTTTATACTTGTGGTATCGTAATAACTTCATAACAATTCCTATCAAAAATATTGTCAGTCAAAAACTAAAATCAACCCGTATGATTGTAATCATCCGTTCCATCCACAACTAAATTAAATTTTCCCCGCGCATTTCTTATCTCAAAAACTACTGTCAAAACTTGCCAATTGGTTTACATCAATAGTCACACAATGATCCATAAAGGTGGATAGGTATATATTTTATAAATAGTATGTACAAAAATTTATATGAAGTTTGATGACATTTGTAGGTTAAGTGAGAAACAATCGTGTCATTGAATTAATGGCCTGCTCAGCATAGTTCTTTAAAAAATGTATAGTGCAACTGATCCTCTCAAAGAGTTCCAGACACTATTACTAGGTACGATATATCTAAAAAATGGTAAAACTTAAGTTTACGTAAATTATTTGTATAATAAAGTACGAACCTTTATTAATATAACTAGATAGTATATCTTAACTAAAATCATCGTGTTATGAATTTTGCCATCCCAAGCCTTTTTGAACAGTACTTCAGTTTAAAAATACATACAATACCCTGCGCGTCTCCCACCGATACCGTTTTCTGAAACTCGATATGCATTGTTGTGCTAGCGGTTAATAATACGACATGACGTTGAAAGCATTTTACAATTATTGTGCTAAAGATAACTCGTAACTTTACAGCGCATCTGTAGCTTCCTTTGTTTGAAGTTGTCTGTGTCAACCAGTGGATTGTACCTTGCTCTCAGGTGTAATATCACTTAGCGTCACGGAGACTGTAAGTCCCAGGCTACACAAGGATTTAAGTAATAAAACGATTCCAATGCCAGTGCTTGCCCATTTGAAGCCGGGGCAGGTCACTGGTACATATTACAAAAAAACTAAACGTTACGAATTAAAAATCTCAATTATTACGGAAAAAGTTACAATAATATAAATAATTTACTACGTACAAATCAGATTATTTTTATTTTAAAATTGATTTCGTAGCTAACAAAGCGATCCACTTCTGTTTCGCTGTAAATCTAAACCATCCAGGGACACACTTAAACACACACTGAAGCACACAAAGAATTTCATCAAAATCGTTTGACCCGTTTTCGAGTTTTAGAGCGACTAACGAACGGCAGTCGATTTTTTATAAATGGAGATATATTGGTTCCTGTAACAATTAAAAACAATAATAAGATTAATATGTTCGATTTTTGGGATTTTTTTAAGCTAAGCGTTGTAAGAGTTATATATTGAAATAAGTTTAAATGTGTCAACATATTACCATTTCAGCCTATTAAATTCCCCTGCTGAAAATAGGTAGCTATAGTTTTTACGCTTGGGAGGCAGGTTGGCAACCACAGTTTTTTCCAGCCTGCTGCCTGTTTCCTGGTTTAGCTTCCTTTACAACAACCCCGGGATAATGAGGAGTAGTGAATATTCTTACACTACACAGTAATATGTTTCATGTACTTGTTTAATGATAATTGCACAACAGCTATAATATAAAATTTTATAACTAATACCGATACAGCCTATTAAAGTTCACTGCTGAACATAGGCCTCCTCTTATAGATATAGGGCAGATATTTGCCATAGTTGCCAATCTTGGCAAGCGGGTTGGCAACCGCAGTTTTTTATTTCATCTCTTGATTTATTTCGCTCTGTCGCCTCTTACGACACCCACGTGAAGATATAAGGGAGTGGATATTCTTATGCCGCCACTACACGGTCATGGTACAAATAATAAAATACATAGTAATTGCAGGCTCCTAATGTGTAGGTGGTCTACGTTCAGCAGTGGACTAGTAGTGGGCTGTAGTGACATTGATAGTGATAGTGAATATAACATTTCAATGATAAAAATATGAAATTTGCGTATACATAATATTAGTCACTGCTAACGTGACTTGGTAATTTAAGTATAAGTGCTGTAATGAGCCTGGGATGTAAATTTATCCTTTTCACTCCAAACTAATAATTTACGTGTTAAAATGTTTATGGATATTCAAAATCCATAAAATTTATATAACGATAGGCTATATAAGGATATAACATTGGCACTTAGGATAAGAAATTATTTTCGACTACGTAAATCTAAATTCTATTAACCGCCAAGATGAAGTTTGCCTAAAGGGATTTATTTTCCAGATAAAATATTGCTTTTTATTAAATTTATTATATATAGATCTACATATAGTTCTATATTTTATTCAATACCTATCATTATTAATTTCAAAAAGAATGAGAGAAACTTTGAGTAGTGAGGTAAATCATTTATAATTCCTATTTCAAGTCTTTGTCTTTACGTTTTCCAATATAATATACAAATAGATAAAAACGTCCCCGGATACCGATATCGCGCATTTATCCAAATCTGTGACTCGCAGTCGTATTTTTCGACATGTTTCTTCTTACTTTTCACACTGAATCACGCTCCGATGGGAGCGTATGCGGGTAAAATAGTACCGCTAAACCATGATGGCTTGCCGCTACGCGAGGATAACACATTCTGAGATAGTATCTAAGTTTATTTATTCAACCATTATATCTGTTCCGTTCTTGTTTTGTTGCCTTAATACATTTGTTTTTACACTTATCATGTGAGGAACTTATAAAAACATACTTACTAACACATTTACGAGGCGTAAAGAATATCTTTCGATTGTGGCACTATTTATTTAAAAGTGTGTCATATACTAAATAAATTAAAAGCAATGTGGCAACAAGACGAAAAAAATACGTCTATAAATTCCAGCCGAAAGTTACGTGTAAAACAAAATACATTATTTTAACATCTCTTTCATAATAACGTGAAAGCATTACGCCAGGCAAAAATATAACTGAGAAGGTTAAAAGTAATACGTTACATTTTAATGTTTACAGTTTATTAGATGACTTTTGAATAATGTTATTCAAGTCATCCTTAATTTACTAGTAATTCAAACGTTGATCTGTAAATATATCGATGTTCCTATCGTGTTCTGATTTTAAACTGAATACAATAATATTTGTTGAAACATTTCCTGATCGTATTTTAAAATGTTTCCTTTATGAGAATTTTACAGTACATACGTCTCAACGCTTGAATAGTAATCGCAAATAAGTGGTAATTTACCGCACTAGATATTATTACCGTAGTAGAGCCAGGCAGCAGCTTTTGCTGATTGATTGAGTGATTGTACGTTTTCGATCGCCCCTCTCCCCCACTGATGATTTGGTAACGGTGGTCCAGCAATTTGGATAAGGACTGATGACCCTAGAGAATCCCTTAGTAGACATCCATGCCCAAGTATTTTTTTATATGAGGCTGGACTAACGAGCACGCATCTGACGTGAAAGTAAGTGACTACATCAAGCCTAACCCAACCTTACCGCAAAGCTACCCCATGTTTTCTGATCTAAGATTCTCTGAGTGCCTCACGTATTCTTGGGCGTGTATATTGTGCCTCAGACTAGATCACATACTTTTCTGATGGACCTTCTGATCACCTCTTACCATACCTTCCGGACGCTCTCAGTTTTCCACTGACGTCGCTCTTAGCTCTTCGAAACATTTCCTTGTTACCATTATACATCACCACCATAGATCCGGAGTATGGTGTTTCTGTGTACGTACTCATTGCGAGCGCAATCTGTAGCCAGCCGCCGTGTGTGGCAGGCACCATAAGTCAGCGGGTTTTGGGAGCCTTGGAGATTACATAAATCGAGTTACGTCACTCACTTACTAACCGTTCCGCGGTTTCTTAAAAGGAAAGAACAAACCGGCCTATAAAACGCTTAATATGCTTCGTATGCTCAGTATCAAAACGATTGTGTTGGTTCACCGCTTGTGGCTTAACAAGGCGCAAGTACAACCTCACACAGAACACGCCTTTCAACTCTGGACTGGGGCAAAACAGTACCAGCGCCTTACACCAAACCGCATTCAACGGAATGTTGCGCGAATCGGCTATAACCAAGTTTTTTTCTGGCTGACGTGTTCCACTTACCTAAATTCTTTTGAGATAAAGTCAAAAAAATAAATAATATTTTCTTGACTTTATCTCAAAAGAACAATTGTTATTGTAAATGGAAAATAGGTGGTAGATGAATTAATTAATCGTAAAGTAACAAGAAATAATTATAATTATTTGACACATATTGGTAGAAATGTTCAAGTTTACATATCAAACTTGATATATCTACTAAAATACCGAATTTTAATACAACATAACATAAACACTCACGCCTGTCACCCAAAGGGGTAGGCAGAGACTACAGACTTCCATTTAGCATGATCCTGACATACCTATCTCGCCTCTTCCACATCCATATACCCTGTACTCTTAATTTGGCCCATTTTTAGTATATCGCCAATTTGGTCGACAAACTTTCGCCTAGGACGTTCCTTTCCGACTCTTCCATTCACTTCTGCAACATATATTTGCTTTGTCAGTCTTTCCGCATTCATTATTTCTACATGACCAAACCACCGAAGCATTCCTTTCATAATCCTGGTCACTGCATCATCTTGCAAACTACACTCTTCTTTTATCACACAGTTTACACATTTTAATACAACATATTCTAAAACGTGACAAAAACATAGTATTTATATTCTTTATATGGTGTATAGGTCGTATTCACATGATTCTAATTGCTAAAATTGCACCATATCGTTTTCAAATGATAGAAGATCTAAAAAAGGTTATAAAATTTTCATTTTATTTACATGGTCGAGTCATGGTACAGTTATTTTGGCTACAGTACGTATAGGTCTGCTTAACTGGGGTAAGAGCACGCTACCAAAGAATACCAGCGTGAAACTACAGAATATTGCTGCTATATTACGTGGGTGTAGAGAACCGGGAGCCTTCACAGGTAATGAGGCATTTCGTCTTAGTCCTCAGGTGTGGTAACACGTATGCATTTGGAATCTTCATCTTTTAATCGATTGTAAACGTAGATATTCTATGGGCCACAGTATCCAACAATCAGTTAGACTATGTGCTCGATTGGCAACCTTAATCTATTAATAAATAAAAATAAAATACTTTAAATTCTAAAGAAAAATGATTTAAAACAGTCACATAATCACATTTATTTTTGTCAGGAAGCGGATTTGGCGGTGGCTGCTTTAGCTGTTACATCTGAAAGGGAGCGACTGGTAGACTTTAGTGAACCATTTATTTCTATCGACAATCCGGTTATGTATGCAAGAACACCAAAGCTATTAGCAGATACATTCAGTTTTCTAAGGCCATTATCAAAAGAAATTTGGGTAAGTGAATCTATTTAGTCAGAACTGCCTATTTACGTCCCACAACTTGGAATACGCCTCCCCTCACTTCTGAGTGGCTTTTAGGGCAAGGAAGTGACCATCTCACTACCCCAATGCATGTTGTCGGACTACACATCATGTCTTCGAACTATTTTGCTACTTTTTCAGATATGAAGGTTTCCACACGATGTTTTCCTCCACCGCCGAGTACGTGGTAAATCAGCACTTAATATTTCAAATTCTAATTTCATTGGTGCGGGACAATTCAAGTAAATAAACATTATTAAAAATGTTACGTACATTTCTATTATAGTATTTTAAGATCTATGTGACATAACGTAAATATTCTACATCTGGAAGATAACAAAGTAAATGGCAATAGTGAACAAAAGTTGTCTATTTGATATACATAACAACTAACTTTCTTTGTCGCCCAGAGCGTAATCAAACATTTTGCCGATAAAAGCTTGTTCACAGAAGTCGGCTTGTGGCAGTTATTCGAGTAAAATAAGCAGATATTTGATTTATAGTTTTAATAAACCAAGATACGATATAACAAACAATGAACTTTATCATTTATAATTAACGGATACGTACGTACGAGTATAAATTTTAAAGGAACAAGTTTTAAGACTATAGACAAAAAAATATTCGCGTCAGTTCCGACGTGTAAGCTTACTACAGAAAAACGATTGTCTTAAAATATATACAATAAGCAAAGGAAGTAAAAGAACTAATATATTTATGTAGATTGATTTGATAAAACATATTTCTTAAATTAAATTATATGAAATATATCACTTAAGTACTTATAACATTATTCATTTCACGCTAAGATGCGCGAGTATGTTGCGCTGCGCAGAAGAAAACCATAACAGCTTTACATATTGTTAACACGCGATTTTCCAACCCATCTATTTTTCATACCGTACGCTATACACAAAACGATTCTTAAGGAGTAATTTCCAATAAATTCCAAAATTATATGAGAACTTGGAAAGGTAAAAATCTGTTTAATTTCATACTCTTCATGAGAAGATAAATAGTCGGCTTAAGACGTTATATTCTAACACAAACTGAAAAACCATAACTTTTTTCTATATTCAACATAGTTATAATTAAATTACAAGACAAAAATAAATTATGAGAAAAATATATTTATGAATATATTATAACAAATGTTTTGTTTTCAGTTATGTATTCTCTTCAGTTTCTTCGCCGTGAGCATAGTTCTTTTCTTGGTATCGAGGTTCTCCCCTCACGAATGGCGTTCAATATCAATTTCGGATACACATATTGAACAACCTATAACTAGCACAAACGAGGTAAGAGTTGTGTATAAATATTGATAGCATTTAAGTCTAGTAGTTTATTCAAATAAAATGTTAACTTAGATTTTAAAAGTCATCAAGATCATTACAGCTTTTCACAAGTCCACTGCTGAACAGACCTACCCCAAGAAATCCCACAAAGCATGTTTCTGAATTACCAGCATTCATCGACCTCCTTGACATTTGAGTAGGGAGCCGTGGTAGCTCAGATGGTTAACGCTCGCTGTAAATTTCACAGTGCACGAGCAAACCGGGTTCGTTCCCCGCCGGCACCAATGAAATTGTTAATTGCAAATTTTAAGTGCTGATTTACCACATGTGAAGTTTGCCAACACGCATTGGGGCAGCGTGGCAGAGAATTCCTTGCCCTAAAACCCTCTCAGAAATGAGCGGAGGCCTGTGCCCAATCATCATCATCATTACCGCCCTTCACAAGTCCACTGCTGAACATAGGCCTCCCCCAAGTAATGCCACAAAGCACGGTCCTGAGCCACCTGCATCCATCGACTTCCTGCATGTCTTACCAGGTCGTCACTCCATCTAGTGGGGGGTCGCCCTACACTACGCCTACCGGTACGAGTTTGCCACTCGAGAACCTTTCTTCCCCATCGGTTATCGGTTCTTCGATCTATATGGCCGGCCCATTGCCACTTCAGCTTACTAATCCGTTGGTAAATCCTATGTCGGTCACTCTGGTTTCACTGCGGATATCCTCATTTATGAGTCTATCACGCAGTGAAACTCCGAGCATAGCCCTCTCCATAGGTCGCTGAGCGACCTTAAGCGTCCTCATACGGCCAGCAGTGAAGGACCACGTCTCAGATCCGTAAGTCATCACTGGCAATACGCACTGGTTATACACTTTAGTTTTCAGAGATTGAGGTATACCTGACGAGAAGATGTGTCGTAATTTCCCCCCAGCCGAGTTGAATTCGTCGATTGACCTCTCGGTCGAAGTTGGACTTACCTAGTCGGACTATTTGTCCCAGGTAAACGTACTCGTCAACAACTTCGAGCATAGTGCTCCCAACAACTACCGGCATAGGTGTGACATGGACATTAAACATGATCTTTGTTTTGTCCATGTTCATCTTAAGACCTATCCGTTTGAGACACCATTGAGGTCATTGAGCATAGTGCTAAGGTCCTCCAGCGATTCTGCCATAAGGAATATATCGTTGGCAAATCGAAGATGAGTGATGTACTCGCCATTGATGTTAATACCGTATCCTTTCCAGTCCAGTAGCTTGAAAACGTCTTCCAACGCAGCGGTGAAGAGTTTCGGGGATATAACATCAACCTGTCTTACACCTCTCTGCAGTTGGATAGGTTTCGAACTCTGTACTCGGATAGCCATCGTAGCCCTACTGTACAAACACTTCAGCACTCCGATATACCGACAGTCAACTTGGCACCGCTGGAGGGGCTGTAGCACCTCCCAAATTTCGACGGAATCAAAGGCCTTCTCATAGTCCACATACGCCAGGCAAAGTGGCAGATTGTACTCTTCGGTCTTCTGTACAATCTGCCGCAAGGTATGTATGTGATCTATGGTACTAAAGCCTTTTCGGAAACCGGCTTGTTCGGGAGGCTGGAAGTCGTCGAGTCTGCGTGCGAGACGATTCCCTCAAACCACGAGCTCAGAAGGGAAATCGCTAGTTCTTCAAGAGAGCGTTGTCGCCTTTCTTAAAGAACAAGACCACCGCACTTCTGCTCCACGCCTCCGGAATAGTGCCACCATGGAGGACGGAATTGAAAAGCTTCTGAAGGTTTTCAAGTACCGGTGTTCCAGCCGCTTTCAGAAGCTCCGCTGTAATTCCATCCTCGCCTGGGGTCCTGCTGTTTTTATGGTGCTGGAGAGCCATTCTAATCTCGCTCAGACTGACGTCTGGGATATCATCGGAATAGTGTCGGGTAAGACTTGCTCTTGGATCGTTACTCACACTTGCGTGTGGCTCTAACGATGATGTGTACAGCTGTCCATAGAACCTCTCAATCTCACTCAAAATCTCAGGTGTTTCGGAAAGGATGCTGCCACACTCAGTCTTCAGCTTTGACAGTTGGCTCTTTCTGGCAGACAGATCTCTGGCAAAGACTTTGGAGCCCTGTGCCCAGGAGTGAGACGTATATAGGCTGTAACTTCATGTAGTATGACAGAGGTACATTTGAGATGGCCAGGAGCATATTTGATAACGAACGAAAATAAGCAACCACGACAAAATCTTTTCAATGAGGCAATATATGGATAAGGCTGGGGTTGGCAGGGCTGAACAGGACTGTAATCAATGATCATTAATGACACGGAGTTAAATTATAGCATGTACTGGATTTTGGATGGCTCATTAGGGCTAAGGCCTAATATTGTAGATGATAGTATGTTACATCAATTTTACCATTGTAAAGAACATCAAAATTTTATCTTGATACTAGTTTTAGCCATGAAAAATGACACTAAGTGATACTTTTAGTCAAAATTTTTATACGTGGTAGAGCCATGCTGCAGTTATATTAGAAGTATAGTTTTAGCACGAATGGGTCGGCTTGACTGGGGAAGGACCACGCTCTCACAGAATACCAGCGTGAAATAGTACCTTAATGCTGCTGTGTTTCGTATGATGAGTGTAGGGAACCGGAGACCATTTTTACTGGAAACGAGGTATTCCATCTAAGTCGTCACGGGTGACAACGCATCTGTATTTTGATTCGTAATCGAGGAAATCGTGTCTATGGGCCACAGCAACCATTCACCATCAGGTGGACTGTGTGCTCGTTTGTCACTATCCTATAAAAAATTGTATTTTTCTGCAATATAATTAAACAATAATTACATTCAAACAAAATCCATAGCAGAAGCCAGGTATACATCAAATATTATACGTATAAATATTATATTTAACTATTTGAAATAAATTGCAGTTCTTACGTGTTATGTTCATATGTAAATTCTCTGTATATAGATAATACTACACAACGAATTCAGCATTTGGAATTCATTCTGGTTCTCACTTGGATCGTTTATGCAACAAGGCAGCGACGTGGTACCAAGGTATGCGATAAAATCTATCTGTAACTATACGATTCATAAAATTTATCTAGTGACTACGTTTGAAAAGCGGTACAACAATGTTAGCTGCCGATATTGTTGAAAAGTAATGCGGTCAATATTACCAAGGAGCTGACAGTTAAGCCCTAGATTAAATTCCGTGTCTTGTTAAATTTTGCATGTTAGAAATAAAGGATATTTTATTGTGTGCGTAAAAGAAAATACGGGCTGGGAATAAGGCGTAGAAAACGTTTATTTACTATACAGTAAATAAAGTCCATTGATTTACCAATTTTTAATTTCTTTTCACCACACTGTGTTAATCATTTTAGTAACTTTTTGTGAATTTGTTTTAAGATCACTATCAGGAAGAATAGTTGGCACAGTTTGGTGGTTCTTCGCTCTCATCCTAGTATGTTCATACACTGCTAATCTCGCTGCTTACCTCATAGTGGAACGCATAGCGGAGCCAGCCCACTCCCTTCAACATTCACCGCGATTCCATACCGAAGTAAGCGACACATGCCATTTTAAACTATAAAGGTAACGAAATAACAATGATGATTTAGTGACGCGCCACTGCCACAGCGAACTACTTAAAGTTTATGCTGCGACAACACGGTCTTGCGACCCTTGTTTAAGTTAACCGTTTTTTTTTTGTAGGATCCTGCTACATCAATCTACAATTTATTGAATGATCCTGAATTAGTACCTAAGGATGCTTCCCTGAAAAATCAGTTTACAAGTGATAAAAATAATCAAGGCTGCAATACGATATCACGCGTTTGCAGATATAGGCATATTAATTTTGCTATTGCCATGACTAAAGGATCGCCTTTGAGGTAACCTTTCTAATTTAAAATTACTACTTACTACTACTAAATAAACTATGTTAAGCAAAAAGTCACATTTAGGTTGGTAGTTGTTGAGAGCACTACTCTCAAATTTGTTCACGATTGTGTTCATCCAAGAAAAGTCCAATTTCGTTCAAGAAGTCATTCAATGGATTCAACTCAGTAAGCCGGCGTTCGGGAAATTACGATACATCTCGTAAGGTTTATCTTAAAACTTGAAAACAAAAGTATGCAACTAATGCGTGTTGCCAGTGATGACATATATGGATATGAGACGTGGTCCTTCATTGCTGGCTGTTTGAGGAAGCTCATGGTCGCATAGTGAGAGTGTATCTTCATCACATACTTCGAAATAAGGATATCCAAAAGAGTAATCGGCATATCCCCACATTCAGTAAGCTAAAGTGACAATGGGCCGTCCAAAGAACTCGAAAAACCGACAACCGATGGTGAAGAAAGGTTCTATACTGGCAACCTCGGACTGCTAAGCGAAGTGTAAGGCGACAACCCACTGTACGGGGTACCTGATGACTTGGTAAAGGATGCAGGAAGACGATATACGCAGGTGACTTGAAAACACTTATGACCGGGATTGTGGTATCATAAGGGCTATAATGATGATGATGATAGTTAAATAGTTACCAAAATTATGATAATCAATACGCGCATCTCACAAGGTGGTTTCCTGTAATAAATTCTAGTGGACATGTATTTTAGATGATTTGATTGTGTAAAGGATACAACGATATATTAAGTAAATAAATAATTTTATTTTAATAACATAATAATATATTAATACAGATTCTTCCAAACTTGTATCAGTAGTTCACCATTTTGAATTAAATGATAATTTTTTAATTTCATTGTTGTGCTTAAAACATACCATTTCAATAATCTCTATTGATCAATTGCCATCGTTATATCGGACTGAATGAAAGAAACCGATAACTGCCGACATTTTTATTCGCCTAGCCATGATGGATGTAATTCTATTAGTTTCAATCTACTTCAGACGAATCATAATGAAAAAAAACCAACAGCAAAAAACCACCTCTCTGTTCTGTAAGCGACTTCTTTGAAACGAAAGTAGTTTGATTTAATGATTGTTGCCTAATATTACTGAATATGAACTTAAAAGTTGTAAGATTGAGTTAGGCATTCAATTAAATTTATCTTTGTGAAAGTGGTTAAAAATAATTTTTTATTGTTAATAGTATAATTGTTAGTATTTTTTTAATTAAAATAATATCATCACTGCCAAGATCTAAATACATATTTAAAGTTTTGAACATTGACAAACCCAGTATATTTGTCGGTTATTGTCTTATTCAAAATTAAACTTATCCAGTTGTACATGTCCCACTCGTATACTGTTTGGTAACTGCCTTTGTAGCTGTAACGTGACTTTGGTGTACGATATCCGGCAGTAAATATCACACATTAAGCTTTACAATGAGATAATCGACTAGTTACGGCTTTACAGAGTTTCATTTATATTAAGAGCTGTTACTTTTTTTTATCGAATATAAGAATAAAAAAATGATTACAACATATTTTTAAATATTAAAGGTTTTCCCCTTTTATATTAACATAATTAATAATATTAGATATCATCGTATAATTTTAAATTGGTTTTAAGGACTCGGTATGTTAATAATTGAAGTAGATGCACATACTCTTTGATCTTTATTACGTGCCTGCACGGCCTGTATCCCAGCAATTATAGAAGACGCCCTAAAAACCGTGTTTAACCGATTATCTTTTTATAAAGCTCGATATGTAAAATTTAGTACCTCGTTTTTTAAATATAACTTAAGTGTTTTATCTTACATTTTTTACTATTCAATAAATCGGTTACCTTTGTTCTGCCTCGCCCTCTCCAGACTTATTTAAATAGTTTAGATTATTATTATAAGGTAATTAGCAATGAGCACATCTTTGTTCCGTTGTGTATTCAAGTATGCACAAAGTAGCATCCATCGACTTCTTTTTTTAAAGAATAAGGGTGTCAATAGAACACACAGTCCACCAGATTGTAAGTGTATGCTGTGGCCAATAGACATTCACATTTATCCTCGATTAAGAATCAAAACGCAAATACCCATTCCACCATGGCCGGGGGCCCGACCCCCGACGCCCGGGGCGTCTCCCGCGGCGGCGTGCGTTGTCACCCCTGAGGACTAAGAATGGAATGCCTCGTTTCCAGTAGAATAGGGTCCTCGGATCTCACACTCATCGTACGAAAGAGCAGATTGACCTCTTTCCAGTAGAATAGGGTCCTCGGATCTCTACACTCATCGTACGAAACAGAGCAGTATTAAGCTGTTATTTTACGCTGGTATTCTGTGAGAGGGTCCTTCCCCGGTCGAGCCGACCCATTCGTGCCCACCATAATATAGCTTCAGCACGGCTCTACCAAGTAAAAAATTAACTTCCTTTTATAACCGTACAGATTTAAACACATTAGTGAATGTCAGATTCAGAATGACTGTGGTTCTCTCTACTTGGAAAGTCGGGAGTATGAAATAAGTTGATATAGGTGACAAAATCCGTAAAAACTAGTTTCATTGAAAATCGTTGGAGTTTATTTGTTTTATTTACGATTCCAAAGCAAAATTCCATTGATTATATAATCAAAGCAATATTCTGATTCATTCGAGTATCATATTCAAAATGCTAGATTATTTTAATATTAGTGTATAATTTATTTAAATATTAGGGAAAGGAAGTAAGTTTGTTTGCATGTCCATTGGCGTCCTATCTTTTAACATCTAGCAGTGGCTACCTAGTTTCTGTTTAAACCGGTCTGTCTTGATTTGACGTAACGGCCCCGCTTCATATTTGTGCGTATTCGGCAATTGCGAACACACACGACTGTGTAGGTGTGCCCTATATTTGTGTATATTTGGCAAGATTTCAAAAGTAGTCAGTTTTTCGGGCTTACATCGAAGTAATGCAAGTAGCTATAAGCACATGAGTAAAGAAACCGGTTATAAGTGCGCGTATCCATACTGATGTCAATCACCTACACATATATCAAAAGGTTTTTTTTTTTGACAATGTATAGCCGCTGATGAAATTGAATGGATTTAATCGATGAAATTATTCATAGAATTGTACTTAAAGTAGGGATAATTCGGAATCTTAAAGATGTAAAAATGAAGGTAATACAAACAAATTTAAAACTAAACAAAAAATCTGTACAGAATCAGTCGTCTGATAGTAACTAATTGCAACACTGAGTAATTAATAAAACCGTTATTCCATGTCATCAACTTCATCTTTAGTGTATACCGAAGTCCACTGCTAAAGATAGTCCTCCCCATAAAATTTCTGCCACACTTTTTTAGCCGGTAGTTGGATTAGCAACCATAGTTCTTTTTTATTTATTTTGTGAAAAGTTCGGTAGAAACGACAATCGGGATTAATACCTTCGTCGATCACAGAGTTGAGATCTGAACGCGCTTCAAGTTCCGTAACATTTGCTTAAATCGTAGTCTTGAGTTTACACTTTACTCCTTTGCTATTTTAATTTAAGCTATAATAAATAAGTTTCAAGTATATTAAGTACTGTAGTTGAACCTAACCGCACTAATAACATTGTCAATACTCGTCGACAGCGACTATAGATAATAATATGTAGTTTTCACATTTTATTCTTTTTACACGCCAAACTCAAGGCCTCTAAATTACCCAGAAGTGGCTTAGATTTTTGATGTGTGAGACAGTGAATCAGTCTAATTAATAGTAAGTCAGTGAAATTAATAGTAAAAACCATTTTTAAAAACAAACTTTTAATCGAATGTTCTTCAGGAGAAAATAAATTTTAACATTTTGACATTTGTACATAAACATTCAACAATTTCTGCCATTTTTATTGTTTCAACACCGCCAAAATTTCTCACCGTCTAAATTCTTAAGGCGTAGGTCGATATTTAGTCAAGACACGACCGGGCTAAGTCTTACCTTTTAGCCGTACAGTATACACCATCTCCTCGGAGAGGTGAAGGCGGACGTCATTTCATTCGTATTCTTTTCAGCGAACCATTTCATTTGATATCTATATGTATATATCATGGATATCATGGAGTTGTATAAAAATAACAAAATTCGCAATCATTGAGTGTGTTAATATTGGATAGAGTGACGTCATTTAATTTTCGATCTTTCCTCAGCAAACCCTTTCATTTGATACCAATACAAACGATATTAAAAAAAAACTAGTCCTCTATTTTGGGTGGTCCAATCTTGGATGGTTAGCCATATTGGATTGAGAATGACATCACTTAGCTAACCATGCATTGTAATCCAAACTAAACATGTATGTAATATTTTAGCTCAATCGGATGAGGATAACTGCTTTAAAATTTAGTTGCAAGATTTGACCCTAACAAACATACATACCTTGCAAGTTAAAATAAAGATTTTCAATGGAGCATTTATCAAAATTTAATAACTCGAAGAATATTTTTTTATTCAATAATATACTTTAGTCATGAAATTTGGTAGGTCTATTAATTTTTATGTGATGGGGGAAACACTGCCGATGCAATATTGCTATTATTTTCCAAACTTGCCTTACACACTGTTGTGTGTCTAGATCGTAAATAGGGTAAATCGATTGTCTTCAATTAATTTCCAAAAGCGCCGTATAACGTACTATCTCTCGATAATTTATAGTCATAAATGTCATATGTTTATTATTATTTTAAATGCGTGTATTTTATATTAATAAAGATAAAAAAATACGTTAGATATCTAAGAATATCAAATACATTAATGAACTTAATAACGGTCTCCAAAATATTTAGTTTATTTAGTCACTTATTTATTTATTCCATCAGTATATCAGCCACCTTATGCATAATTATTTATTAATATGATTTTTTTTTGGATATTTGTTTGATTGGTTGCTAATAAACCTTTCGATTATTCTTTTTAAATACTAAAGTATAGATAAAGGGCGACCATTTTTATAATCAGCATTGTTTTCTGTCATCATAGTCCGAATTGCTTCTATATTAAATTAAATATGCACGTATTCCAATATTTAAACAAAATTAATTTGGTCAGTTATTGATAAATATTAATAGATTAGCTGATAGATTAGCGGATAGCTAGATATTATGACACGAGTTTGATGTCTAACTTATTGTTACTTAATGATCGAATAATCTTATACATTTCGTAGTCACGTCCTTTCTCTAATCTCATTGTACGATCAGAAAAAAATTAGTAAGAAGACGGATCTAGAGTAGAAACATCACAAAATACATAGAGATATTTTAAACAGCCTTACGGAATTTATTATTAAAATTATTTGAAACGGTCAAGGTAAAGCTATCCATTTATAATGATTTTATATTATTTCATCAATGATTTTAATGATTTTTCCAGTTAATTTTGTAGTTCCACACCACAATTTTCGAGCATTTAAATATTTACGCATTTGCGTAATGTGTAAATTGCGAAATAAAAACTATTAATGTATAAAAACTATTAATTACAGGCACCTTTAACAAATCAAGTAATTTTATAGTTAGTAATTATTTTTGGTCGCTTATTACTGGTGGCTTCATAAAGGATAAGTTGCAGTAATAAATATAAGGTCGTGGTAAAAGTTTCTTTGTATTTTATATACAAATTCAATACATTTTGTTATGTTTAATTACATTTCATTTAAATATATATGTGCTATTTTGTTCGACAACTTAATAATATCTTATCCAATATTTCTCGGGAAATCATCGCCGAGTACAGGGACAAACTTGTCTCTGAAGACGAGTCTTCGCTTAACAAAGTCTCGGATTGGGGGCGACTAAATCTAGTTCAATTCAATCCCCAGAAGACACAAGTTTGCGCGTTAACCGCTAAAATGAACCCCTTTTGTCGTATCTCCTCAGTGTGAAAGCTCTACCCATGCTGCCTTAGCTATCATCGGAATCCTCGGCGTCGATATATTGAATAGTGTGCAGTTTCGTGGTCATTTGGGTGGAAAGGCCAAACTGGCCTCTAACAGGTTTATCGTGCTCATCAGATCGAGAGAGTATTTCATGCCGGCACATCGCTTGCAACTTTACAATGCGGAGGTTCGGCCTCACATGGAATATTGTTCTCATCTCTGGGCCGGGGCACTGCAGTGCCAGCTCCTTCCACTAGACCGCATCCAGCGTAGAGTGATTCGAATCGTCGACGACCGAGTTCTTTCTGATCGGCTCGATTCACTGGCGCTGCGTAGGGATGTTGCATCTCTTTGCGTTTTCTATCATATCTACCATGGGGAGTATTTTATGGAATTTTTCGGATTAGTTCCAGCCGTCAAATTTCGCCAATACACATCGCGTCCAAATTCACGATACCATCCTCACCATCTGGATTCTTGGCAGTTCACCACTGTGCGTTTTACTAGGAGTTTTTTTTCCGCATACGACCTCTCTGTGGAATTATTTACCACCAGCGATTTTTCCAGACCGGTACCACCTGGGGACTTTCAAGAAAAGAGCTTACTTCTTTCTAAAGGGCCGGCAACGCACCTGCAATTGTCTTGGTGTTGCGGTTGTTCATGAACGGCGGTAGTCACTTACCATCAGGTGAGCCGCATGCTCGTTTGTCACCTCTTCTATAAAAAAACGCGACAAGTAATTTTGACAGTCCTCTTTTGATGTTAACCTAACACTACACAAAGGATTCTTAAGAGACCGATATGTATAGGTGAAAATCTGAGGCAACAAAGTTAGGACTAAATGGTGGACGCATTAACACTTCCCAACCAAGCTTTCTCAATTTTTTCTGAGTGGGCAAAAATGTGTGTGGTCTGATTTCATCATGATGAAAACCTACTCCATTTCTATTGATCACTTTCCGCTATTTTTTCTCAATTTCTTGCTTGAGTCTCATTAGTTGTTGTCAGTAGAGCTCTGAATGGATGGATTTGACCAGCGGTAAAAGCTCGTAATAAACGATGCCCTTCTAATCCCACCATACACACAGCATTACCTTAAAGCGTGTTAATATGGTTTCGCTACAGTCTTTTGAGCTTGACTACCCTTTTACCATGACCTTTTTTGGACCTTTCTGTCTTTTAATTTTCATCACTATTGATCAATCTTATCAAAAATGGTTCGTTGTCATTACGTTCCAATAGAGAATCAAAATGAGTACACGATTCATTAGGTTTCTTTCAGTGCGTTTTTACGCGGCTTGAGCCGCATTTTCCCTTTTTTGTATTAAAACTTCAGAATGTATCGATATGTAATTGAAAAATGGCGGGAAAATGTTTTTCACTTTTTATTCTTTTCCTTAATGTATTATGTGTATGTATTGATATTGAAACCAGCCAGAGACAAATATGACCAAAGAGATTTATCTTCAATTTTATACAAACAAAATACGAAGAAACTTTTCCCCCCACCTATTATATAAATAGTGTATTGTAACGTCACTTACTCTAAAGATTTTGTTATAAATTTTGAATTATGGAATATTATTGAAAAAATATCTGGTATCAGACAATAAGGCATAAGAACAATAGCGCCATGACGTATATCATGAATCGAAAACCAAATTACAAACTCCAGCGTAAATTTCCACTACACCGAAGAGTACCACTATCTAGCTGAAATCTCGCCCCTATACGATAATTCCCTGTTGAATACTGAATAGCCGTAAATTTACACGGGGCCCGTCAGTATGGAAGTGGGTACTCTTCGCATTTCGAATTTATACCACCCCATTTTATGGTACACGAATTGTGGACGTGATTTTTAGCAAGTTAAAAATTTGCATTTTATTTTGCATGAATGTCGTTTTATGATACGAGAATTGTGACGCTGACGAGGGGAATTCGCGAAGTGAAATGGAATTCATACGTCTTTGTCGGTTTCTGAGTTGAGATTTATGTGCACGTGTTTTATTAGCAACTCTTCCTAATGTTTTTTGCTCTATACACAACAACGCGTTTGAATTCACTTTTTATTTTAAGAAAACAGTTAAAAACTCTTTAAACTTCTTTTATTTAACACAACAAATGCATAGAATGAATTTCGTCATTACTTTTTATGTTTTTACAGAGAGGGTATTAACATTGCAATTGTGAATTTGAAGAAAGAAGGCGTTATATCGCAACTGTGGCAAAAATGGATTTCTATTAACAATAAACCCGACTGCGAAATGATAAAAGATGAGGTTGGTTGAATATTTTAATTGGTATCCGTAGTTTTAAATGTAACAAAAATTTTATTTATACATGAAATATTTAGTTTAGGAATAAGGAAACAGACTGCGAAAAGCAACATAGTAAGTTTAATTTCGTATTCGACTACTGCTGTAATGCATATTAACATAAGCACTTAGGCTTAATTGAAGTGGTTGTGGGAATTACCTACTAGTAATTTTAAAGCACTGTTATTCTAATCTCATATACATTATCCAGTATCCAGATATTTTTCAACCCTGTATAATATTACACTGCTGTACCACTGCAAAATATAACGAATTATCTTAACTGGATGGTCAAAATATATTTTATATAATAAATTTATATTTTATATATAGATATTTATTATATAATGTATTTTATTATATAATATGATAATTATTATAAGAGACTACGATTTAGTAGGATCACTGTAAGAATATATTACTTCGGTGAAAAAATAGTAAAATAATTTGAATAAAAATTAATTCGTTTTAACGTAACTACGTTAAAACGAACGTAAAATAGTGAATTTTATTTGTATTAAATGGCAGTGTCGTTTTAAGAATTTCCGGGGAAAATATGTCGCGTAGTCTAGTTTTCCTTGCCTTAATGTTTTTAAACAATAACTTCTTCGAATATCTTCGCATACTTTACGTAACCAGTAGCTATAGCAAGCTACGTTTACAACCGTATTTCTTTCGTTGGTGTTGGCTAGAAGTATTCTCTTAACAGTTCTAATATATATTATAGATATTATAGTCATTTGTAATAATCGATTGAATAAATGTTTTGTATTAAAAGAAACCGCGTAGTGGCTTTTTAAGAATATTAACTTCCCCATATCGTCCCGAGAGTACCGTAAAAAACAGAAACGGGAGATGGGCAGCAACATCTTCTTGATAATGACTTAAAGTAATAAAAACACTGAGGTCGCCAACCATACTGCCAAGCGTTGTAATTATGCAAGGATCTCTCCTTTGAGGCAACCTATGGGGAAGGCTTATGTTTAATAATGAACTATTTAACAAGAGACTGTAATTGTTGAAAAAAATGGAACTAATCTCAGTTGTTGTACTACACTTATATTTTAATACTAATCGAACGCACCGATTTACTCGTGAATCACAATATAATTACAGTAGTTTTTCTTCAATTCTTTAATCCCATCGCAGTAACAGATTATGGTTTTTTTTTTCAGGAGACTACTATTACAGAAATGACCCTAAGTCAAGTAGCAGGAATATTCTATGTACTTGTTGCCGGATTAGTCCTTGCCTTGACGGTTGCGTTATTCGAATTCTGCCAACATGGTCGCGCAGAAGCGGCAAGAGCGAATGTGCCTCTGCGCGCTGCTCTCAGAGCCAAGGCAAAATTTGCATCTCGTTCAGAGCATAAAACACCTCCTCAACGTACACCTCAACGTGATCTTGACCGTCTTGGATGGAATGGAACTGCTTTTGCTGGGGTTGGTATAATTCAAATTAAATAAAAATGTAACCAAGTAAGGTTAGAAGGTAAAATAACATTTATATAAAAATGTTTCTACTGGTTTTTGGCTTAGACTAAGTTATGATGCTCCCCGTGCCTGTGATGCTGCATTATTCACACGAGCTTGGTTCAACATAATTTAGAATATAAAATATAATACATAGAAGTATACGGCTTTGATATTATAAATATTCGTGTAAATGTTTATATGTCAACGATTTAACTTGACTAACCGTTTTATATAATGGCCATTTCTTCCGTGAGCTCACCGTAAAAACAGTTAAGCATCACTTTTGTACCACAAGCGTTATTGAGGCTACTAAGTATGACTGCGCGTTGTTTGCGAATTGTGCTTATTCTTAAGGATCTATTATGTTTTCTTTTAACCCCTCAGTCCCCTTAAAATTCTCATGCAGTGACCGCACCCACCCGCAGCACTTAAAACCATTAAAACTTATATTTGGGGACTACTTTTCAATGAAGAAGTTTAGTATTATAAAATCTATACAAAATTCTCTATATCAAAGTTAGATTTTAGTTAATTACCAAAAGATTATTGTAGTTTGGTAACAAAAACAAAACATACCAAGCGAATGTCGGCAGCGTGAAAATCACAATTATTTCAATATATTACTATACTATACTCGAAATTATTTACGTAAAAAGATAAATTATATACACACAAAAATTTTCATTACACTTTTATAATAAAACACTAGAAAAATCCAAAAATCAACACAATAACATTCACGCGAAAATGGTGTACCTACGAAATGAACGTAGATTATAAATAAATATCCATAGCATAACTATTTTTATTTCACTATAGGATAGAAAATTTTATATTGATTCTATAGTGTCAAACTTCTTCATAGAATAGTAGTCTCTAAATATAAGTTTTAATGGTTTAAAGTGCTATGGGTGTCCGATTCAGTCAGTCGAATTCGAACGCTTGAATTTTGACGGAATAGCGCCGCGGTCTAATTCGACTGGTTGAAGGGTTAAAATAACAACTTATGCAAGCTTATTGTAAAAATTAAAAACAACTTAATAAAAAAAAATAAAAAAAATCTATCTTCGATCGTATCTTGTCTATCCTCACTCATATTTTGACGATCGTACAGGGAATAGGCGACAAAAGCGGTTTTCTTTGTTTAGACAAAATTGAGGTATCAAAAATAGTAAAATTCTAAGAGGTGAATATCAGCGCAATACCTAAAGAGTCGTTAATACGACACCTCTTCAGTCGTTTAGTTGAATTTTTACATTTACTGGAAGGATAGCAAAGCTAAAAGCACTTTATATGTGTATGCATTCTTTTACGAGAAGTCAAGAAATTTTTATAGTTTTGCGACGAATTTCGTAATACTAGTGCTCTTGGTTTCACTTGCGATAATAATTGCTATAATTGAAAAATACGTTTTGCACTTAAAAATTTCACAAAATTTCACATCATCGAAATTATAACACCTAAAATAATACTGTATTCTACAACAAATCGTGGTTACGGCGTTTCATTTTAGCGGAGACTAGCCATCTGCATTGGAGAATGTGCACGCAAGCACTGGTGCATTCTCCAACTCTCTATTCCCTCACTCTCATAGTCCTATGGGATGAAAATTCGACACAACGGACAACGCCTTCACGTACTTTTCATTGCATAAAGGTGAAATAACGCCATTTTCCTAACTTTGGACTGCTACTGAGAATTTCATGACAGAAAACCCTAAGGTTTAGCACGCACTGCGATTATACGCGAGTGGTTTAGGAATAGCCGAAAACGCAAAACCGCATACTGTACCGTAACTGGAATTTTGCTTAATTTTACTTCAGTACCGCCATGACTTTCAGGTGAGTAGCACGTGTCGTGGCTTTAGTTTGTAAATTAAAAAATAGAAAACTTAAACAACGGCGCTGCCATAAGTACTGGGTACATCCACTAACAGACCAAAGACATCTGAAAGGATACTTTTGCAAAATGTACAACGACGTGCGACAACATCCCGATAAGTTTTTCAATTACTACAGAATGTCGATTGGTACTTTTGATAAATTATTGCAAGCTGTGGGCCAGTATCTATGACATGAAGACACTGCATTTCGTATAGCGATATCAAGACCGAATGCAAAACCGAACGCGGATAACCGCTGTGCGTGCGCCGCCATACTGTTAGGTTTAGCACGCACTGCGATTAAACGCACGCGTTGAACCGCACGTCTGAAAGCGCAAAAAATTTAACCTAAGTAATATATAAGTCAATGAACCTATGGTTTTCTATACAAGCGCACGCATTAGCGACTTTTTTAAGTGACTGATTTTAAAAACGTAACTTACTACATTTCGATCGCGGTTTGTAAAAGCGCGATTTATATGTCCCATAGAAATAGTATGATGGCGCTCGCACTGCGGTTAACCGCATTTGGTTTCGACTATACGAGCGAAGAGAACAGTCGTTTTTTGCGGTACTAATTAGTAGCAAAAGTATCCTTTCAGATGTGTTTTATCTATTAGTGGATGTACCCAGTACTTATAGCAGCGCCGTTGTTTACATTTTCAATTTTTTACTTTAAAAGCCAAAGCAACACACCCTACTTGCTTGAAATCCGTGGTGGTACTGAAATAAAATTAAGCAAAACTCCAGCCGCAGTGCGTTATGGTATGCGGTTTAGCGTTGTCAGCTATTCCTAAACCGCTCGCGTTTAATCGCAGTGCATGCGAAGCCTTACTATACACATAAAAATCGCGCGTTTACAAACCGTGTTTGAAATGTAGAAAATTACGTTTTTAAAATCAGTCACTGAAAAAATTCGCTAATGCGTGCGCTTGTATAGAAAGCTATGTGTAACATTTTTAGCGGTTTCAGATAAATGCAGTTAAACGCGTGTGTTTAATCGCAGTGCATGCTAAACCTAACAACTGATTTTTCGTTTGACCCAAAAAGCCCTCAACTACATGACCAGTAGTTGCGCTTTTTATCACTTGACTAATGAGGCAGTCAAAAAGTTATCACAGTAAAAATTTACTGTCTTTATACGTCCCACACCAGATGTGGAGAATGTGCACAAGCTCCCTTTCATTTCTGAGAGAATAACGGAGTAATTTTGTCTGCCACGCTGTGTTTTGGCGGACTTCGCATGATGAGAAATATTTTATTTCTAAGATTTTTTTCCCTACGCTGTTTCCTTTACCGCTGAACTCGTAGTAAATCAGCACTTCAAAATATAAATAACTTCAATGCTGCTGGCGGGGATCGAACTTAGGTTACTTGTGTACTGTAAAATTAACAGCGATCGTTTAGCGTCTGAAATATTAAATAAAATAATATTTTAAAGTACAAAATAATATTATTTGTATGATATTTCCTACCAGGCTCAAAATAAAAACCTAGAAAACGTAAATAGTTTTATTAATAAGCCAAATCTCAGGAAATTCAAGAGTTAGATATATCATTTTATGTTATTCATTACAATCCAAATTTATGCAAATAGCATAATACATTTAGCGCATGCTTAAGATTCTTGCAGATAAGAGGGATATGAAGTTAGAGGTTTCATGTAAGTAGAGTCCCCTTTCCAACTCGGGTTCTTGCGGGTTTGTTCCACATTCTTCTGATGCACCATCAAGTAAACTGTTAGCTCGTTAATCAATCTAAGTCTATACACTTATATAAAATTTAAATGTCTGTAGTATTGAAATACTTGATTTCCATTAAGTTCAGGGGTTATCTTTATGCCTTTAAAACTTAAATAAATGACAATCCGTGTGTCTGTCCGTCCGTCCACGCTAATCTTCAGAATAGCTGAACCGATGAAATTTTACGAACAGATGGATAACAATACCAGGTGTTTGGTCTGGGCCATATTTGGTTAGAAAAATTTGAAGACCGTTTTAAATAAAAGAAGAAAAATCCTTCACACTGCTCATGTTTAGGGTGATAGGAAACATTTTTTAATTAATATTTTTTCATTTGGAATTTTTCTTCGAATTCCTAATGACGGTTTACATCACAGATGATTACGTGGAAACCAACGCTTAATATGGAGCACCTTACAACAGTTTCATTGTTGCACATAATAGTGATTGAAAGCGTTTTATCTTCATTAAATAAATTATGTGAAGGTTGATTTGATATAATTTAATACTGGAAGAAAAAAATCGCATGATTACTTATATATATTATATAATAATATATTAAATTAATAGTGTGCCTTTACTCATATATATAATTATGGTATTTTCATCACAGTTTTTGTCTTTACTATCTAAAAATATATTTCAATCATAGTTCTTTTTTATTTAGTATACTGACTTCCTCCTTGGAAGAGAAATGACGGGGAATGTACATCGGAGGATTTATTAAAGATTGCTTCTAAGTTGTAAGTTTATAATCAATCAAGCATCGTGTGTCTAACCCTTTTTATGTACTTCGTGGTGTTTACACATTTAATGCACAACACTAATATTATCCTATTTAAGTATTTTTGCTTTTGTGGTATGTATTATAACTAAGTGATCTGATCACCTGGCTTGTGCTCTGGACTCAGCGAAGATACCAAAAAAAAAACACATTGTTGGCTTTGATTCTGGTTGTGTTTTGATCGTCCCTTTGTCTCTAACATTGCATAAGTGCTAAACCAGGAATGGAACAGAAAGACATCATCATCTACTCAATTAAACATGTTTAAATTGCTTTATAACCTGTATATAGCAAGCAGCTACTCAGTTAATAGTATATCCAGTGCAATGTAAGACTATGTTCTTGTTTTTATTTCTTAGTCTCCCCGTTCTGTAACATCCAATATTACCTTATAATTTTTATAACTATTGCATTATTTATAATTTTTTATATTTACAATGAAAATATTGATTATATTTTCAGTATTTTGCGGCTGGCACCCAGATTTCTCAAGATGACACTGTACATGCCAGCTTTACTCATGTCTGATCCACGGAAAAGGGTGGCGTGAGCATACGTCGCTCATCTGTCACGAAAATTCCGAGCAACACTGTTGATTTATATCAGTTGTAAGCATTCGAACTTTATTTTGTAATTTGGTGAAATATTAAATTACATTTTTCTTTACGTCCTGATCTAAAGGCTTACTCTTTTATTATGAATTATGAAGTGTCAAAGATATTTCTCTGACTATTATTTATATTTCAACAATTCTCGTTAAACTACTCTTCTTCTAGTTCTTTGAAGAAAATTATTGTTTGTCGCTCAAAGAAATTATTTAAGAGTATTCATTTTTTTACATATAGTAGTAATTTTTTTCTTCGATATTCAAGTTAATAATGTAATTTTAATAATATTCTCTAAGGCACTTTTTGTATGCTTTTAAGCTATAACTAACTATTTACTACGTATTTATAACCTTTTAAGTTTATTTCGTGTTCCTAAGTGGAATTTCAAATTACATTCATGTATTTACATATTTTATAGTTTATGATGTGAGTATAACCACAAAAGTAAGTGGTCTTCCCAATAATACGCTTTTTAAACTTTAAAGCAATAGATTTCGAAGTAAGAAAGTTGTATAGAAATATTTTGTTTACTTATTATGTATAAAGAAGTAACGCCAAGTTAAAACAAATTGCTCAAAGGATATACAAATATATTGTCGTGAAGTGTTAAAACTTCATTTAATTGGTTTAATGAACAACTGCTGTAGTTTATGTGTAAATAATACATAAATGGAGCACAGTTTATAAAACAATAATTAAAATTTGAATTCGAAATAATGCCTTTAACAATATTGCTCACTCCTATAATAAAAATGGGTACATTGGATAACACGCAATTTTCTTAAAGAATGGACTATATTTAAAATTTAGTATTAATTTTGTAATAGTTTAAAAAATTTATTTAGACGGAAAAACATATTATTTACACAAAAGCTAATCTGTTGTTAGCTTCACACTTTAAAATAAGCTAGCCTTTTGATTAAACAGTCACGAAAATAGCTAATAATCATGTATTCAAAATATTGATAGTAATTACAAATAGATGTAAAGGTAGCGCTTCAGACATAATTTTAATTGATAAAATTTAAATAGGGGCAATATTTAATGATTATGATATAATATTCTTATATATAGTGCAAACATGTTGTGTTCAAAAAAGCTAAATTATTAAGCAGATTATGGTCATAAATTTCATTTTTATTTATACAACAATGTATAATATATTTCTTATAATATTGCTTGTTAAATATAGTTTATTTCTCACAATATATTCACTTGTAAGAATAATATTAATTATTATAAATTAAATGCGATGAAATAATATTTAGTAATAGTAATAATTAAGATGGCGTTTTTACATTTTTACCAAGGATAGCAACTGTTCGCGCACAATAAGAATTGGATCACATTAGCTTATGAGTTAATTCTTCATTTTAACCCATTTTTATAGCAATTGAATTCTACATCGACAAAAATATTTTGAATGTTATATAATATTAAATTGTGCTTATCATAGTTTAAAAGTAGGGAATAAATGTATGCAACGTATGTCATACAGTTCCGATGTTGGACTGGGATGTACAGATCGGCGTGAGTAAGTGGAGATGATGTCATGTCTGTAACAATATCAGTATTTAACAACACTAATCTTACACGTACGATAGCGATATGGTTCAAGATATCACATATGTATAAGGGATATGATATTATATATAATATTAAATGCATCGCCCGTTAGATTTCAGTAAATAAGTTAGTAGTTGATATTTTCTGAAAGTTTATCTTTTTTCTCTGTAGCGTAGACATTTTATATAAAAAACAGGCTAAGTTAATTACTCTCAAAATTATTTGAAGAAACTAGGAACCTACTGAGGATCGTGCAACAGTGTGCGACTTACGGTGTGAATGACGAGCACACCCTTTCGTATTAGTATCTCCAGTGGCTGCCGATCTAAAAGTATACCGAACGGGCTGTACACTACACGTCCCTCCGAAAGCTTTCCACTTAGGTCTTAACTTTTGAATTTTATAAATAATTTGATAAACCTTTGTTCATTACTGTCTTACTTCCGTACAGTAAGAAGTAACAGGTTACAGGAGTTTCTAAAATTACCTATTAAGCGCTTAATTTGTGCTTATACGTTAGTAGACACCACATTATAATAACATGAATCCACTAAAAAGTAGGTACGGATATAACAACATGCCGTTATTTTAAGATTAATGTTTTTTTTTAAGAATTCACACAAAATCCAATCACGCTATATATTGTTCGGCGTATTTTTTAGTATTTTTATCGCACACCATGCACGACACCGATACAAATAGACAGTGGGCACTACTAGACAAAAATGTGGTTTATTCTTAACGTGCGCATAGAGAATTTCATTTGAAATGTAAGTTATACAATTGCTTTTACGTAGATTAAATCCATAATTATAAATTTTAAATACATTTTTATTATTATATTATATTAAGCATTTAATGGAAAAATTATTAAATCCTGTTAATATTGCTATTATTAAGTGATATATTATTGATCCAAATGTTAAAACTTATCGTTGCTAATTCGTGGTATTTGTCGATTTTAAATATTGTAATTTGATAGATATTTTACAGTTTATGCTTATTAATTATTGTAAGGTGTTTTCGTATTAAACATTTTAGATTAAGATCTAATTAAGTAGTAAGTTCAGACGAGTTTGTTACACAAACGGAATACAACAAAAATGTAGTGTAAAACTAATATAAACACGAGACTCCAGCCGGATGTTTTACTTACCTATAGATTAAACATGGATCCGCTTTTGGATCATGATTCTGGATCCAAGTGGATGGAGTGGTTTCAGTCCCAGAACGATATGTACTAAATGTTGTCAAATATAAAAATACTACAAAAATATGAGAGCACTACATGAAATGAAAAGCACTATAGATATATGAAAATAGTAGTTATAAATATTAAGAAATAAACCTAGAAACTAGTTACCGTAACGTGCAACAGAGTGGGGAAGTAAATATTTCTTGAAAACTTTCTTTAATATATATCCGTCGTTTATTTTTAGGTGGTTTAATCCCATCCCTAAAATGTAATCAATGTAAGTGACAAATATATTTAGTACCATAGGCAAAGAAGTACGTAGAAGCTCTAATTTGGAATTACATAATTGTGTGCATAAAAACAACAGTATAAGACACAATTTCACACATGCTCAACTTAAAAAAATTCCAAATAAAATAGGCGAGTTCGAATTATCATCAGACCCTTATCGTCGACAGATCTAGCAAGTTGACAGCATTTGGACGATCTTTACTTTTCCATCACTAAATTGTGTTGCAGTTAATTGCTTAATGAATGCCAATGGTGTTAATAATAATGTCTAGATATAAAAATCAATTGCTGTACAATAGTCTCGCTAAAACTCGAAAACGGCTCGTTTGAGTGATTTAAATTGGCAACTGGCCCCGGTAGGTGGCACTGTTGTCGAGGTCCATAAATCACCCATGCGAAGCCAGGGCAAATCGCTAATCAGTTATAAAATTCAGTTATAAAACTGATTAGCGACAGTTATGAAATTCAACATACTATTACACAGTTAAAGTATCTTCACCATTTTATTTTAATTATGTTGAATTTATTGAACCATCCGTTTTGAAATTCAAAACTATGAAAAGGTAAATATTTGATGGCATTTTTTCATGAAATGTTTCAATAAAATTAAGGCGTAATACGTAAATAGATTTTTAGTTTAATGGGACTCCGTTGAATCTAGTGTAAAAAATAGCTAATGAAATATTGAACTAAGGTATGTACTAATATGGTATTTTGGATGTTAGGTCAACGGTCAAAACACTTTAGCTTTCTAAGAAACCCTTAAACATTATATTAATGATCGTTATATTTCATAACCTTGATTAAACAATGGAAAATGATTTTTTATCTATCCATTTTCCGAAAATAATGTAATAACTTAAAAATTATGAGTTAAATTTGAATGGTCTTATTTATAAAAATAAAGTGTGCTTTTAACATCCTGTAACTAATCATAAGGAGGCTAATGAAATGCCACTTGAGGCTTTTATTTTATGAATAATTGAGGTTTCATTTCAGAATAGTGGTATAAGTAGTAGTAGTCAAGTCCTAGCTATAATGGGCTGGGGTTTGAATAGTAACTTAAAATAGGTTATTTAAGTTTTCAAACTTAATTGTGCTTATATATTTGGAATAACCGCGTGTTTAATGACCACTTGCATTAACATTGAAACTTGTTTGGGCGTTACGATACAGAACGTTGCAAAGATCAGGATACTGTTAACAATATGAGGTGCTAAAGTATTGCATCAGTTATTTCTTTATGTTTTCCAAAGTAATGGTAAGATAAATATCTGATTAGTACAATATTTATCAATAGTACAAATGTTAGAAAAGGCATTTTACGAGAAATAATGAATTTTCAAGCATTTTTTCAAACTCTGATGCTCGTGGAACAAGAGCTATTGCTTTAGCGTAAGAACAACAGTTCTAAGTTTTTACTTTCCTCTTACTATAAATATCCTTCACTACTACAGCAAAATGTGGTAAAATGTTTTACCTTGTTTCTTATTATAGTTTGACCTTTTATAAAATATTTTATTATGTAATATAAAACTGTAATATTTATATAACTTTGTATGAATAGAACCGCAAATGTTTACCTAGCAAATAAACGCACGTAACTATTTTGCAAATAATCCTCATAATATACAATATGTAACGTAATTAACGCACACCCTCAGACACCCCAATCAGTATATTATGTTATAATCATTATACATACAATGAATTTTTAATTAAATATGTTTATGCATTGATTATTTATTAAATTTGTTATACTAATTCCGGAACAATGTTGTGTTCACAGTATAAATCCACGAAGGAACGCACGCAGGATCGCTCACGTAGGTAGTAGGTATAGGTTTTGAGGGTCATGCTATCCCAGTAGGTATTCGCTCGCGTTCGAGACGAGTTACCGCCGCCGTCGCTTGACACAACTGTAGGTATGTATTAGAGTGCCGAAAAAAGCCGACATCGGACAATACACAATTGTTTATGTTAAAAAAATACCTATCTATGAACACTAACTGATCTGAACTGAACTAACTGAGCATCGAGTTGTTTATTAGGTCTAGTAAACATGTGATTCCATTTTTACATCACACTTCAATCTTTGGACTGTCGACTGTGAATAATTTTGTTTATTGATTACGATACAATGTTAATAGGCAATATTCGTTACAAACTGTTATGCATTAGCATAACATTTTAATTGTAATTGTAAATAATAACGAACTGCTAAAAATAAGAGGCGACAATACTTCCACCATAATTCAAATACGGCGTAGGTATTTAAAAGATGTGAATCTAAATATTTACAATAATTAAAAAAAAACAAATACTTAACTTACTGATACCTGATAGCCTAAACACTCATGCAACGTTCACGTTGTGTTTTTAATACACTTTCAAAATGTCCACCACCTTGTTCAATACATTTTAATGAGCGTTTTCTTAACTGGTATTTTAATTTAGAAAGCACTTCAGTGTCATTTTTCACTATTTCAAAAGCGTTCACTATCTTATTTTTAGGTCCTCGGCACTTGTTGTCTCACTAAAATAGACTAATGATTTAATACGTCCCCACAAAAAAAGTCAAGAGGGGTCAAATCAGCTGATCTGGGAGGCCACTGAACCGGGCCGCCACGTCCGATCCAGTACTCTCCAAACTCATTATCAAGGTGCTGTCGAACACTCCTAGTAAAATGAGCAGGGGCACCATCGTGTTGGTAGTATACCTCTTGTAAATTGTTAAGAGGTATGTCTTCTAGCAGCGTAGGTAAAGTTTCTCGTAAAAACATTAAATATGCGTCTCCTGTTAATCTTTGTAAGAACACAGGCCCCAGTATGTCACCAATATATAAATTACCAATGATACCAGCCCAGACGTTAACTGAGAAACGGTGTTGGAAGGAATCTACTCTGCATGCGTGAGGATTTTCGTGCATCCATAAATGTGTGTTGTGTTGACTGTACATCCCCACACGTGTGAATGTACTTTCATCTGTCCAAATTATGTTCCGCTGCCAATTTTCTAATAACCAACGGCTGAACTGCAAGCGTGGCGCGTAATCGTTTGGAGTCAACTCCTGGCATCTTCTGAGGTGGAATGGATGGATGGATGTTCTTTATCACTACCAAGTGTTCTCCACAATGCATATGACTACATTGAAAGCGTGGGGCTGCTTCTCGAGTACTGGCATGGGGATTCTCATCGGAATAGTCCAGTATTTCGTTCTAAAGACTACTACGTGTACGCAACATTGGCTCCCCTGTCGATGGCCGTGTTCGGACGGAACGTTCCGTGGTCACGAAGCCGTTGAGTAGCAGCTAACATAGTCCTGCGGTCTATTCTTGTACCATACCTTTGGTTGAATGTACTGCAAGCTAGAGCCACATTATCACCACACTGTGCCAAAGTCCTTACCATTTCGGTGTACTGAACGTTGCTGTATTGGAAAGACATCGCGCACGAAAAATTATTTGCAAAAATTCTCGTGAGCACTTTCTACTCATAATGTCCGCGCGTTACTAATTATAACTAATATTCTTTTCATTTAAGTTAGCTTTCATCGTCGCCGGCTAGCGCGGAGCGCCCGCGCCGGTAACGTGCTATCTCGCTCTATCCCAGGTTCCCAGGAAATAAGGTTCATTTTTCTTTATTTTGTATTGAATGACGGAGTTTGTATTAATACAAATAAAACTGCACTTTTAAAAGTCTTATTGCCTTGAGTTACGGTCCATTTCAGTTTGTTTTGACTGTACAGGTTTAGTGTGACTGTAAATTACGTATTTTCAATTAATTTTGGGATAAAAAATTACCTATATTAAAAATTATAGAAATCGATTCAGTAAACGCTTCTGAACAAACTACTTTCTCAAAGTGCGTTAATTATGTTACATGTTGAATTAAAGAGGCGTTACCTAAATATGTAATTAGCATTATTATAATGATAACAATGAGAATATAAAGTCGACACAATCATATACAAAATGTTTAACTATACTCCAATATTAACATTATAATATTTATATATAACTGTATGCTGATGAACAGATGCTTACAATAAGATAATATTTTTATTACATACTTTTATTAGTACACATATCCATAACAAGTTTAATCAGTATTAGTAAACGTTATCAGAATTAATGTATTTATATCTTTTTAAACTTTAAATAAAATTAAGCAACATAATAATCAAAAAATCCCTCTTGTTTTATTGTTTTGTAGTTATTGTGTTCCTCAAGTAGGGTCAACAAAAAAAATAGAAACCTTTTGTCAAAACCTATTTAATAGCCTTCAGCTGGACATAGAGATTATGAATATTCTATAGATCTCTACAATTGCAAATGAAATAAAACGTTAATTAAATTTCCTCTACAATATTTTATATATTTTTTTATTCCTCTAAATGCTGTGAAGAGACATTGTGTGAACAATATAAAAAAAACTTCATAATACGTTAAACAAGACTCATCATCACTCACTCTCATTTACATGTTTAAATGTAACTTATACGGATAAAACGCGCAAGTATGCATGTAAGTATTTAAAATATACAAATAGAATGATGTTTTAAAATTTATTATGGCTATTCCCGCTATTCCGTAACCATTTTGTGACGTTTCATTTTCAACCGTCTCGTCTCAACCGATTTTTATTACTTTTTTAACATATTTCATTTTATATTCTTAACTTCGATGGGTAATTTCCTCATATTACGTATTAAAGCCATATCGATCCTGCTGTTATATTATTTTCTGTATTATTTGGAATGAGTCTGTAAAGTAAGGTAAAGTTACAGTAAAAATAATATTCGTCTTACTGCTAGGCACTGGTCTTAGAGGATTATGAAACTAAATATCTGCCCCGCTGCCTTAACACCGATTTACACTTCGACAAGCACAGTAGCGAGTAAACTTGCGAACCTGGCGAGTTAAGTTTGAACCCCGTTTGAACGGCAATAAGCGAGTTAAGTAGCAAGTTTACGATTAAGTTGATCGGGATAGCCGGCGGAGCTATTTTTCGGCGAGTTAAGTGCGAAGTGCTGCCCTCCCGCGCGTCTCCCGCCACCCGCAACTAACTCGCCGTTCGTGTAAACGAGCGAGTTTAGTTCAGTGCATAAGTTGACAGGACGCAAAGTTTGCGCGCCAAAACGTACAATTGTACATTTATAATTAAATTCGCCACAAAGTTTGTACGTTACTATTTATTGAATATAAAACGTTTTATATTGGGTTTATATATATATATATATATATATATATATATATATATATATATATATATATATATATATATATATATATATATATATAAATAAAATATGTGTGTGTATATATGTATATATATATGTATATATGTATATATATAGTAATGTGGTAGAAGTACAGGAATGCTTATATTGGTAAAAGTTCAAATTGTTAAATTAAACCTGCTTGAGATGCTGCACTCATGAAAATTCTTAAAAACTTCATTAACGACAACCATTAATACTTCTCTGACTGGATCATTTAATTCTTGACGTAATCCTAGAACCATCTTAAATGAAAACCAGAAAAACTCTGTAGTCTTGAAACGTCATAATCCAACGAACACTATGAACTAATGTTCTTTCCATATATACACTCTTATCTATCCTAACGTTCTTAACTAAACTCGCCACGAAGGCATTGTTTGAACGCTACTGCCCACTTAACTGTTTACTGTCAACTGCCCTGTAACTAAACTCGCTACTGTACTTGTCGAAGTGTAAATCGGTCTTTAGTGCGTGTTAACAAACACGTCAACTGTCACACAAAACGTCAGACAAGACAAAATAATGTTGTGTTAGTGTCACTGAATCCTGCATGTCTTTTAATAAATTGCAAAAATTTCCTGAAATAATTATTCGTTAATTGATGCTAGGCAATCATTTTAAACAAATTGGTAATTTATCTTAATATAAATAAGTATAATAATTGGTTTTATTTCATATCGTCATTCACGTTTTTTTTCTTAGATAAACTGAAGTGACAAAGGAACTTACAGTCCACCTGACAATTTCATACTAATCAATTTTTGGCACGGAATGATTGTGTGTGTGTGTGTTGTCATCTCTGAGAACTAAGACGATAAAATATGATAAATTTCAATGATTTTTGTTATACTGGCTGTATTTGGTGCTTATACTGCTGAGTTTTGGTCGCAAGGGTATGCAGACCGAAACACAGCAGTATAAGCATTTATTTATTTATTTTAAAAACTTTATTGGGTCCCCTTAAAGGGCGGACTTAATGCCTAAAGGCATTCTGTACCAGTCAACCCATGGAGTGATGAGAGTTTGTCGTAGGTGTAGCAATTTAAAAAAAAAGATAAATATTCGTGCATTTACATATATTAAAACATATTCATAGTATAAATACATTTATATGCTAATAAACATACATAATAGAAGGACCACAGTCCAGCGTGGATAGCTTTCCAATACCCACAGTTCCGAGGAAATTCCACACTTCGGTAGGAGATGAATTGTTTATGCAGTTATGGAAATATGGGCATTGCTATTTGGGGGCAATTATTTTCTGTAACCGTAACGCATGGGGTCAGAATTCAGAGGAAGTGAGTTATTCGCAGCACTACTTGTTCTAGCCTTGACACTGCTCCTTGTCAGCGATGAATATTTTGTCTGACATAATATAAAGGTGGTTATACCGCCATCTATGGGACATGACACCCATCGTAATGAGTCAAAGAGCAACACGGGCCACCAGCGGATCAGAAGAGCGTATTCATACTCAGGCGATCCCCTCTATCAAAGTATAAGTTCACGCAGTCCTATGCGTACAATAAAACTGGTTGCAGGGGCACTGCTCACTAGACTAAATCACTACGGCTATTTCCTTCCGTTTCGCAGGTGGCTTGTGTTGCTCTATGAAAATGAGATGATGAATTTCCTTGCTATTGATTTAAATAAACTAAAGGGAGAAAAACTACGAAACTACATGTTTGGCGACAGCGACATCTTTCGGTTACTGACAAAAGCTGAAATAAGTGCATAGTGTATTTTAGTACATGATGTGTTCACTGGAGTATCAATACGCTTTTTAAGTTAGGACGGAAATTCACTTAAAATTGGCAAATATTCCGCATAACCAAAATTTTTTTAAATTAGATAAATAAAGTAATATCGAAAAATCATCTGAAATCAGGGTTAGACCTAGTTATGTTCAGTTGTGTTATACTTTTTCAAGACGAACACAAATTATAGGAATATTTTCGTCCAATATAGAATTCATCAGCAATAAACCTTCACTATATGGTTGTAATCTCGCAATATACATTGTTTCACCGATATTTCGAATTTATCAATCATTAGTAGTAATAGTGTAGTCATCTCAACACAAATCATATAGATCTAGTAAATGTAACAAAATGATGGTCAATAAATCATTTACAATAAGTAAAGGAGTCATAACCTCATAAGAGAAAGATAATAATGGGGATAATAACATAGTACGAGTATATAAACGAAACCAGTGATGTGGTAGAAGTAGTCGTTTTCGTCCTAGAGGCCGCTCAAGAAGCTTTTTCTTCTTTAGTTGTAGGTTCTTCAGTTACAGCGGTTACCCACAAGGAAGTAAGCAATCTACGTAGGGCAGGATTATAATGCCCGATCGTATGCGCAAGCATAGGTGCAATCACTCCCATAGTCCGATGAGACGGTAAGCCGACACGACCGGACGACCGGAGAGAGATCAGGCGTAATACCAAGGGCTTCACGTGCTTACCGACCTTAAAAACTTTGTGAACTGACGATAGCGAACAGCAGTCTGTACATAAGTATGACAGTCTCGGTTCTGCGTTCATTAACCCACTAATAATTATAACTATATCAAATTTCTTTTAGAAAAGTACGTCCGCTTGAACGGGAAAATTGTTAAAAGTAGACATAATTTGTTCAACTCACAGTAAACTTAAAAAGGCTGCAGATGACGTTAATATTACACCATTGGATGTATTTAACTACTAAGTACATTGCATGTATTAACTAAAATTTAAAGTTCTCGTATAAAATAACCATTGTTTAACATAAACACAGCAATTCATAACCGAAGTATGAACAATCTCTCGAAATCTGTCACTTTTTACACAGCATTTACCTATAGAATCAATCTTCCTTATATTTCATAAACGAACACTGAATTGTACCCAACTTGTATGTAGTTTTACGAAATAACATACTCGTAATTACTCATATGTAACTTTGATTATTTTTCATGTTTTTTATGATAACTAGGTCGGCTGCTACCCGAGAACCTTTCTTCTCCATCAGTTGTAGGTTCTTTGAGCTACGCGCAGTCTGAATTTAAACTTTGACTTCGTTCTGGGGTTTATTTTGTTTATGAAATGCTTTGTAGTTTAATTAGACACACGGCACCTGAATCGTTCACTGGGGGCACCATATTGACTTTAATTACCAGTGTTAATTGTATTCCAAATGCATCTCTCTACGCCAGTCTATTACAGTTAAAGCAAATCCTGTTTCCAATATCAGATTGTATTGTAATGATAATATACAATTAGTTTTTGTATCAATTTCCAGTGCATTGATAAACAAAGACAGATATTTAACTGAATAAACTTGAGTACTTGCGTTAATAGTTTTAATCAAAACTAGATATATTTGACTTGCATAACTATACATAGAAATCCAATTTAAAATCTCTGCGTTGTTATGCATTCCAGGTGTTTTGTGATTGAACACATCCTTGAATATCGTTGCTATATCAGTATCAAATTTAAGGGAAAATAATAGAGGAACGCTTTTAAATAACCATATTGAGAAAACCGTATTGAAAAATAGCAAAACTTTATTTTTATGAGTACTACCGTTGATTTATAAATTTTTATTGCTTATTATAGGCTATAGCTTGACTACAATCATGGTAAATTAGGGCCGCCACCTTGTAAGAACGTCTAGTATCCTCGCGGCTGCTTTGGCTGTAGACTCAATGAGCCGCCAAAAGTTAAGTTTCAGAAAAATTTTACATTTAACAACTGTAAATCAGAGCCAGGGTGTGCCAGTTTCTTCCTGCGGTGAAGAGACAGACTTATGTTTCCAAGACGTTGACTCTTACAAGATTGACATCGCCCCATATAACGACTGCCTGCAGTAAATGATTCACACCCACACCTCAACCAACGCTTCTTACAGATTTATGATTGATTTGATCGCGTTTAATTTGCATTTTGCAATTTGCATAACACTTATGAGCACGGGGGCCTTAGTTGTTCGATGTGCTGATATCACAGCGAAATTGGATTACCTTCAGCCTTTGGATGTTCATTTTAGTCCAATCTACGTGGACACAGACATAGGTATCAAAAGTTGGTGCAAAAGAGCGATTGAGTTATGCTTCAATATAAGACGACAACGCTTCATTGAATATCTACGGACCGATTTCTTTCTGTGCCTCCTAACGGCTAGGTTTTATAATGAAAATGGGCAAGGCAACGGTTATGTACTACGTTTATATATAAAAGCAAGGTAACACCAAAGCAGGTAGTTGTTAAAGACTACGCTCGAAGTTGTTGAGGAATAAGAACAGCTTGAATAAACTGTTAGATCAGGTAAATTTAAGTTCTACAGGCTCGGGAAAATAAGATACATATTCTCTTCAAGTATACCTCAAAAATGGAAGACAAGAAGATATTATACTGCTGTCCAAATTACGAAAGTCAATGTCATTTAGCAACCCGTCTTAAGAGTTTCTCTTCGTGATAGACTTCGTAATAAGGATATCTGTAGTAACACTAGAGTAACAGGCAAAGCCCATATAGCTTAAAGTGCCGACAATCTATAGGGAATAATGGTTTTCGAATGGCAGCCTCATATCCACAAGCGTGGGGCGGTCCACAACTAGGTGGAATGACAACCCGGTAAGAAATTCAGGAAAGCGATGAATGCAGATGGCTTAGGACCATCCTTATGGAATTCCGTGGGTAAATATGTTCAACAGTGGACTTGTAATGCGATGTAATGATGATGACGAATAGTTTATATAAATAAAGGAGCTTTAATATGCATAAATTTCTTCGTAAGTCTCTAACTATCCTCATGAATTAAAATATGTTTTTAATATATGGTCTATTACTTTATAAGATTTACCGATGTCTCATAAATTGCTAATCCGATTTAAATGATTATTTTTTATGAAACAAAGTTTTTATTTCAGGGATTGTCGTTAAAAAATTTGAAGCAAAATTCCATCCCATCTGAAGCAAAACTGAAGCATTAAAAAGGTTAAAGTAACTATTATTTATTATTATATTTTTATTAAAACTTATATAAAACTTACACGGCATTCTAATTATTGATTCCTTAAACTTGTGATATTCCTTTTGACTACATGCATATCACTTGGGCAATGCGGCGGAAAATTGCTCCAAAATTTTCTAAGAAATTGTAGGGACATGTAGCAATAGGCCGTATATAGGCTATTATTTTCTTTTACTTTTAATAATATTTTTAAACATAGCACGCTTGAAGCGAGTCAGAAGCTAGTAAAACATCAACTGATGTTATAGAATAGAAAACAAAAGAAATATTTCTATGCTTTTGTTCCTACTTTGTAAAGAGCATCTGCCTTTTAGCAAATTAAAATGTCATAATTAACGCACCACCGTCGTACTTTCTAATTTTCTTTTTGCGATTATTTATTTCCATCACATTTATTTTGTATACATACTAATAAGATCCAACGAAGTCTGGTATTTTGCGCTATATTAAATATATTAACCACCAAATTCTCTTATTAAATGAATTTGGTGCCAATTCTAAAAATATTTCTATTAATATGTGTGATAGTAAGCTTCGTCAACACGTGTTTCATCATCATTATAGCATTTCACAAGTCCACTGCTGATGCCTCCCCTAAGAAATGTCACCAAGTACGGTCCTGGGGCACCTGCATCAACCGACTTCCTGCATCTGTTACCAGGTCGTCACTCCATCTAGTGGGCGGTCGCCCTAAACTCCCCGTACCGGTACGAGGCGACTCGAGAACCTATTTTTCTCGTCGCTTGTCAGTTCTTCAAGCTATATGGCCGGTCCATTGCCACTTCAACTTACTAATCCGATCGGCTATGTCGGTCACTCTACGTCATTTCTAAGTTTATCACGAAAAGAAACTTCATACGTAGTCCTTTCTATAGCTCGCTGAGTGACCTAGAGCTTCTTTATACGGCCAACAGTGAAGGACCATGCCTCAGATCCATAAGTCATCACTGGCAACACGCACTGTTTGTACAATATCGTTTTCAAGTTTTGAGGTATACCTGACGAAAAGATGTCTAATAATTTCACGAACGCTGGTCAGCCACTTTGAATCTATCGAACTTTCTGCGGGGCCGCTTCTTGAAGGAAGAGTTCATCGAAAAGATTTCCTCTTTTTCCATGAATTCTGCCAGCTGCTGGCCCCTTGGTTTCCGTTATCCTATTCCGAATCTTATTTAGCTTACCGTTAACACCGTATAGTAGGCTTTGGAGGAATACATGGCTCTAGATATATTCTTATACATTTTCTCCACCTTCTCATCGGGATGTGTCGAGGTTGCCGAGTGAACCTGTATGACCTACAGCGAATACAGTTTGGTGATTCTGAGTATAAGGTACGCAACCCTTGACAATACACTCTCAATACTTACAACCTTGTTAACGAGACACTTGTGGACGGTAAATACGACACCTCCTTGGGACAGATGATTGTCATCCCGATAATAGAACAAGTTGCAGAATCCGAGGATTGTCCTCTCTCTCTCTCTCTCTCTCTCTCTAGTTCTCTCTCGGACCTTGGATAATCTATAAAATTGGATATAATATTCAAGCGCAACTTGTCTATCTATTTTTCCAGCTCCAGGATCTTCTCGTCGATCCTCGCGTTGAGTGTATATTTTTTGCCAGGTCGAGTCACATTAGATGGCAACCAAACCTCCACCTAAGATACTTAGCACTCCCTGTCCCGCCGTTATTCTGGTCGTGGTTGGTAGTTAAAAACTGAAACCACGAACCGATTTAAATTTTAAACATTCCTTGTAGTTAGTGGCCACAGAGGCCCCCTGGTCGCTTCCTATTCCTGATATTGGACACTTGTGTAAGATTTTCTTTAGTTAAACTGGTTAAAATGCTGACTCAGTGATAAGTAACGGCCGAGAACTTTGAGGCCTACTTTTGTTTTGATCTTAACAAAATTTGTTGCTAATAAAACTTGGTGTTTCTATTTTGAGAACTAGGCAACATGATTTATAGACTCTTCTTTTAAAGAGATAGTTACAGTGGCTGCAGTGACATTCCTCTCATTGTGTTTGATATTAATTGGCTTGGTGGTCATTACTGTTTTAACATTATAATTGGATTTTGCATATACGACATTTAAATTACTGACGACATATGTATATAAAGTAATAAAATATCACTTGGCACTAAACATATTCTTTTGGCTTACTAGAGACTCAAAAGTGATTAAAATTTTCTTGAACTCTCTGTCTCACCTCGATTATTTAAATCGAATGTTTAGTCGCTTCGTTACATAATAAAATGTAATAATAATAACTCTAATAGGTTGGGTCATGCCTGTCCTCATGTATACCTTTGGCATACTCAGGTGGAGTCAGACTGAACTTAACGCCCTGGATAGAAAAGTCCGCACTACAGTGACGTCCCATAGGATGCATCATCCGAGATCGTCGGTAATGAGGCTGCACCTGCCGCGAAAGCATGTTGGGCGTGGCTTCCTGAGCGCGCTCACCATGCATAATCGCGAAGTGTGCAGCCTCCGTCATTACTTCCTGGCGAGATCGGATGATCCATTCTATAATGACGTCATTTCTAGTGATAAAGGACTTACCCCTCTATCCTTAGCTAACGAGCAATGGCAAGACCCGGCAGTACAGAGCATTTCCGACCGGGAGACCGTATGGAAGGAGAAGGAGCTCCATGGGAGGTACTACAGGGCTTTACATGAGCCTCACGTAGATACAGCCGCCTCCCTCTACTGGCTACGTTTCGGTGACCTCTTCGGGGGAAACCGAGGGTTTTGTCTGTGCAATACAGGATCAGGTTATTAAGACCAACAACTATCGGAGATACATCCTAAAGGATGGCACTGTCGACATCTGTCGAGCTTGTCGCCATCCCGGGGAGTCACTTAGGCATGTCATCTCCGGTTGTTTGGTGCTTTCTAACTCTGAGTACTTGCACAGGCACAACCTAGTAGCCAGAATTCTACACCAGGAGCTCGCTCTGAAATACGGTCTCGTGGACCGGAAATTGCCGTATTACAAGTACTTGCCGGAAGCCGTGCTCGAAAATGACCGCGCCAGGCTCTACTAGGACCGGGCCATCATCACAGACAGGACTATTCTTGCGAATAGAAAGCCTGATATTATGCTGATGGACCGGGCACAGTCAAGGATATTTTTGATCGAAATTACCATTCCGTATGACGAGAACCTCGTGAAAGCCGAAACAGATAAACAAACAAAATATCTGGACCTGGCTCACGAGGTGACCGACATGTGGGGTGGTGTGTCGACGGAAATTATTCCTGTAGTCGTCTCTGCGAATGGGCTAATCCCAGTCAGCCTCTCGGATCATCTGAGGCGACTGGGACTCCGTGACGGACCGCTCCGGGCTCAAATGCAGAGGGCGGTGCTCCTCGATACCGCCCGCATCGTCCGCCGGTTTCTTTCCCTTTCCCCCTAACCCTCGGCCGTCTGGTCTCCCCTGCCGAGGGCTCCCATCTGGTTGGATCTTATTTATTTATGTAGTTTTTGTATTTATTTTATTTTATTGATATTTATGTACATTTATCTTTTCATTTTAATTTATAATTATATATTTATAGAACCCAACCAGGTGAGAAAATTATATAGATACCCCAATACAAATTATTATTTATATAAATCATAAAAAGCTATTTTATAGTTATATATCGACGATGAAGTGCCAATACCTCCTATCTGACATTTTTCGGGAAATTCACTTTTTTATACATTTAAATTTAAAGTTCGAATTCGCATGTCTTAGTAAATTCTCTGAACTTATTTTTTAACTGTAACAAGATTTATCACAATCTAGAAATACCTTCTAACTAAATCATCGTATCTATTTTATGACATTTCCTCCTAATTTCTAAACGACTCGTCTATACGTGACCGTTGTTTGCTTCCGAGTAACAAATTAGAGCTTCTTCTGTGTGCCAAAGAATCTGGTAGGAAAAGATGTTCCTCAGTTTCACGTTAATTTTTCAGTAATAATGAAAATACTCAGAAGATAGAACCTGAACCTTCTAACCCAATAGACAAAACTAGCTCCCACGATGGGGACTATTTAGGTGACAACACTGACATAACTTATTGTCCCTCAGACACTGATCTAGCTTCGAGCATTCTAGTTCGCAGTTACTTTTAGATTAAACACTATAGTTTCTGGAAAAATATGAACAGGTATCAGCGCAAATTGTATGTATACCGGACTTATAATCGATATATAAACGACAAAAAAAAAACGCCACAATGGTCAGGCATCGAGGCCAGAAGGTACGTTTGACTATTTCTTGCCAATAAACGAATACCAAAATTTACAGGTTTGCAGAACCACATATTTGAATACTTTGTGTCTTGGTTCGTACACTGTGCAATCGTAGGTTAAAAAGTCATTCCTTGTCAGGAAGTTCAAAATATGGACAAGGTTAAAGTGCCACGATCTGGAACTCTGCGAAAACTTCTAACCGCACGCAGCTTTTTAGGTAACATTCCCAAGCTACCGTCTCACTATGCAAGAAAAAACTCGTCAAAGTTATATTTAGAACCAATTTGCCGTTTTCTGAATGATTTATATAGATAATATACAAAACACTGTACTCAAAACGAAGAGCCTGTGCTATCTCGTTCACATTCCAGAAACTGTTTCACGATAAAACTCTTTATACACATTGAAAAAAGATATGTGTGACATCTGCAGTGGACATGCAGTAGAAAACATTAATACAACCGATTATGAACAACATATTAAACGCAAAAATAGAGCGAGGCAAGAGAAGGAAACCGATAAAAAGAAAGCTACATCTGGTGAATTCATTTTGCTGTCTATTGATTTAGAGTCTGTAAAAGTATGTCCTTATGTAACTGTTAGCACCCTTTAAGACAATACTTACCTGTCATAATTTTACAATATGACCTGGTTACCCGTCAAAGCCTGCTGTTATTGGTTTGATGAAACGTGCGCGGATCTAACTGCTAGTACTTTTACATATTTTGTACGCGATTACCACGAAAGATATTGTTTGCCCAAACGAGTAGTCATTTACTCAGATGGATGTAACTATCAAAATAGGAATAATAGCATGGAAAATGCTTTGTTGAACAAGAGTATTGAACACGAAGTATCTATCACACATAAGTACCTAGAGCTTGGTCATACTAAAATGGAGTGTGACTCAGTACATGTTGCAAATGAAAGATAGTAAAAAAAAGGGAGATACATCTTCCCAGTGACTATATTACTGTGAGGAAGAAGGCACGAATAACTCTGCTCCTTAAGAAGCTATTATTATCAATAATGATTTTGTTAAGGATTAAAGCAATAAATCGACGTCGGGTACAGGAGAATAAGACCGGGTAGAAAAGCTGGAGACACTTGTTGTTAATCTGCGAGTCATTCACTATTAACCACAAGGCACTATTTACTTCAAAATTAACTTTGATGGTGATTGGTCAGAGCTACCAGTAAGACCGTGAATACTAAATTCAATACAGTATACACCTTTGCATGCCGCACCCATTCCTATAGCTTCTTCTAAATTCAATCATATTCAACAGTTAAAAGAAGTATTACCAAGAGATGCCACTTGTTTCATGATACTTCACTAGAAGAGTGATCTTTTAACAACTTTTTATTTCATTGTCATTTGATTGCATACCTACTTTTGAATTACCTACATCGTATTCCTTACATTCAAACTAATTAGATTGTTTTTGTTAGACGTCATGACAATTTTCTGTTTATAAACAAAATAAAGAATTTGTTTCAAAATATTTAACGTGTTTGTCATTACCATCTAAGTATCTTAATTTATTACAAAAAATAAATAAATGTAAAGTTAATACCTCCTAACTAACCAAATACATACAATAATATTGTATTATATATTGAAATGCCATTAGAAACAAAGAATTAACTATTCTTATTTATAATAAATAAATATATTCATCAATTTTAAATCAGTTAGCAATTAAACGTTTTTTTCGCTTTGTTCTAACTTTAACAAGATATTGGCACTTCACTGTCGATATGTAGTTTAAAGGAATATTCAATTTATGCATTAGTCAATACGCAATTAACAAATTGGATCATTTATTTAAACAACGGATTATGGTGTTGATCAGACAGTTTCGGAAAAAATTGCTGTATCTATCCCAAGATATATATTAAATCATAAAGAATACAAACACTTTTGTTGACAAAACGTGCTCAGACAAAATATGGTGAGTAAGCAAAACGTGACTTGCTGAACTTGATGAAACCAAAGCATTTACTATTAATATACTTTACACACATTGAAATTGTCTAGATTTCGAACACATATCAACCAATTATCTCAAAAAAGATCTCAATAAAAATTATTTTCTTATTGTGTAGATTAATTTGTGAGGTAAAGTAAATGCAGTTACAGTGCTAAGTTAATCCTGCAAAGAACGTGTACAAATAATTTTTTCATATCTACTTGCTTGTTCTTGTTTCTTTACAAACTTGAAATAATTTTATGGAAGCAAAGTCGGTGCTCTACAGTCGAACTAGTAGGGAAATCTACAAATATATTAAAAAAAAACTTGTTAAAAGGGAGATATTTCAAATCGCAGAAATAAAATACCAATAATTTAAAGTCGCTTTAACGAAGAATAGAGAAGCAGAAAACGGAATAGACAAACAAAATACCTACGACATAGTAAGACATATAAATTACTGAACTGAACAGTCTAGACGAAACAAAAAGAAAATAACATTAAACATATGTTATACATGCGGGTAAAAGATTTAATAAAATACAAAGAAGCAAAGGTAGGACCATAAACACTTTCATTTAAAAACTATGGCTTTGTTGGTGTTGTGTGGGATTAAAAGGTTCCTAAAGATTTATTTAACAAATTGAGGACCAAACTCAGTGAATTGTTTAAGCTGGTTAGCTTAAACAAATCACTGAGTTCATATCCGTGTATGCCTGGGAATAAAACATAGTTTGCTTTCGGATCGAAGTGTTGAAATACATGAATTCAGTGACGCTTCAGTAACTGTATACTCAGCTATAGTATATACAAAATTTACGTTTGTTAACTGCTTCCACGACACAAGAAAAAATCCATGTATAGAGGTGACGTTTATATAAAAAACGAAAAATAAATAAACACACAAGATGTTTGGCATTGGTACTTAGCTCTAATAAAGCAGGTAAGAATTACTCGTTTAGGGCTGTGTGGAGTTATTTTGGTGATGTACGTTGCTTTTGTTACGTGTCAAGAGACGACATCTTGACACTAGTAGCAGAAGAAATACATATTCTCAGAGAAAATATGAACGGCTTCCACCGAAGGGGAACTTTTGAGGATCATTGGGCATCATATTTTTTGACTGTTGTGATTCATCTCATTGGTTTCACTTTACGACTAAATAATTTAGAAAATAGTTTGTGGCGAGGTCCCACTGACTGAAAGAAAATTTTTTCTCAAAAATTAGCAAATAAGGGTTACAAGATGCAAAGTACACCATAAGAATGTTCGTGAAATAAATTTACTTCCTTAATAAGAAATATAAGCAGTTATTGCATATTGCCCAAGATATTTAATATTAAAAGGAGACATAAACATATTAAAAACATATTAAACATATTAAAACATATGAAGTGTTGATAAGTTGTATAAAGTATTTTCAAATACAAGATTATATAATTCAAATAGAAGATATAAAGATAAAATATAGTAAGATCAAGGCTCTATGTCCGTACATAAATGAACTTGATATAAGAGCTGGTAGCAGATTACATGAATCTTCACCTAACGGAACAAAGCAAATGCTCTAGACACTATTGTCTCAGTCTTCTTACTTGAATAAATTCCTTCCTACTCGTGCTCATAAAATATGTAATCTTGCACGGTGTTTCACAATTAATGGTAAATTACATAACAATAACCTGTTGGATTAAAGGCATCAAAGGGGCTATCAATATGTGCGAAACTGCGTGATATAGGTATATATAACATATTGCGAAGTAAGGCTCCAATTAATTGAATACTTTGCAGCAGTCAGATGCATTTCAATCAGAGCTATTTTGCAGTTGCGTGAATTTTGCAGATCCAATTAACATGAGAAAATCAAAAGATCGTGATCATCACAGTAATTTGTAATGGTTATATTTCTATGTATAGTGACTCTGACTGATATCTGATATGATCACACATCATTTATGTTTAACATTATTAACAGCTTTTAGACTTTTTTTAACAAATTGTTATTGATCTCAAATTTAGAGCGACAATAGCTCTAACCCTGAAGAGCTTCACACGCTGCTGTATCAGATAGCGTCTTGTTGAAACTTCAGACTAAGGACTATCATAAATGACAATAAGTTATTTGAACCAATGACTAACATCAGATCACTTAAAATTACAGATTAGAATTACAGACAATATTTACGAGTATTAAATAATAAATTTATTAACATCTTGCGTCAGTATTTGCAAAAATATATATCAAACATATGTATAAATAGACTAAACATTCCTATAATTTAATATCGGAGTCGTATTTAAAGAGAACCATTTATCACTCTTTAGCTAGTTGTTTAGTTGTATTTTTGAGAAACACGACAAAATAATCCTAATTTCAACAGAAAATGTGGCTGGATACTGCTACCTGCTCAAGTTTCTGAAACTAATAAAATCAAAACCAAACCTAAGCATGCAACTGCAAGACTTCAAGGTGCAGTAAGCTCATTTGGCGTAAACCAGACCAAAGTTAATATTTAAATGGTATGTCAAACACCTCAGTTTCAGTGACCATGGGTGCAACATCTTTAGTTAAAACAAGTTTAATTCAACCCAATAAAATGTATAAAAGTAGTTTTGTTCCATGTGTAGTGTTCGCGTTAACTACAATTAAATCGTTAATACAAGTAAATCGTTATAAATCTTTTTAAATTTAACGTCTGAAACGTTTTTAAAGCTTAATCAAGAAGTACTTATTAATTCAGTTTTTGATTTAAAAAAAAACTTTCTGTGTTTATCAGATAAAATATATTATTCTAGATTACTCCTAGCAATGCCCTCTCTCGGTAAAATTTTATCAAAATTGGTTCCGCCATTCGGATGATTAGACTAAAATACAGATGCAATAAAGAATTAAAAGTGGTTATATTATAATTATCGTAATAGCATGTATGTACACCACGAGGTCAATGGATGGCAGTTATTTCGATATTACGGACACTTGAGTTGTATATTATACAATATTATGTTCTAAAATCGCTGCAAATCCATTGAACCGAAGCCCCGGGTGAAAAATAGTGCCATATAAAATAAGAATAGCTATTTATAGAAATGTTCTCGCGATTAATTCACCAATTTTATATCAACATATGACTCTTTAATGATCTCGTTAATAAGAACCAGAGACGGATTTAGGATAGGACAACAGACTGAATTTACTTGTCAGCTTAGAACATTTTTTGAAATCTACCTACACTACTACTACTACTACTACTACTACTACTACTACTACTATTACTACTACTACTACTACTACTACTACTACTACTACTACTACTACTACTACTACTACTACTACTACTACTACTACTACTACTACTACTACTACTACTACTACTACTACTACTACTACTACTACTACTAATACTACTACTACTACTACTACTACTACTATGAAATAGTATGCAAATAAAATAATAGAATGACATCGAACTTCTGTGCCAAGTATAAAACTGAGAAGAGCATATATTGAAACACCATAAGATATAAAGTTTTATGGTATGTTATTTCAAAATTTAACCGAAGTCTCCACTTATTTGTTGCTTCGTGTTCTCAACACCTTTGAATCCGACTCTGACTGTATTGAGTGATAATCCATTAATGTTAATGGGGATTGACGTAAGTTCCCAAACATTAAATTTTTAGGTCACATTCGCTAATGGCGTGTATAAAATGTCGCTCCATTAAAACCATTCATTTTTTAAGAGCAAAGCCGCATCTATATTATAGCTTTAACACGATTGGTTCGGCTAGACAGGGGCAGGACTACTCTCTCACAGAATACCAGCGTAAAACAGCAGCTTAATGCTCCTGTTTCGTATGGTGAATGTAGGTAACCGGCGACCCTTTTTATTGGAATCGAGGCATTCCATCTTAGTCCTCAGGGGTGACAAAGCATTTGCATTTTGATTCTTAAATGAGGATAAATGTGAATGTCTATGGGCCACAGCGTCCACTTAGCATCAGGTTGACTGTGTGCTTGGTTCACCCAGTGCTATAAAAAACTACTACATGTAATGCAACTACAATAATTTTTATACATAATATCAAAATAAGTTTATTCTATAATTCTAAACTTTAACCACTAATATGAAATAAATCAAAGTCATTATGACCTGTCTAACAATAGTCTATCGTACGAATAGAAATTTTAGGTAATTTATATTCATACGATAAACGAACGATTGTTTTTCATATTTATACGAGTATCGTATGATTTGTTTATTTTTATTCGTCTGATATAAGTATTTTAAATTAAAAAAATATAATAAAAAATACTTCATATAATTTAGGATATATATTTTATATACTCTGATACTTACTCGTATGATTAAGCTATTTTCGTCTAATAAATCACTACATCAATCTTGCAATATCGGTGACAGTAGCTAAATGTGCTGCTTGGCTGAACCTACGGCCACACTAAAGCCCCGTATTTTATAATGGTTTAAAATATAATATTATTAAAATAATTAAACTTTTTCATTTAAAAACTTATCAGATGAATAAGCATAATGATTTCTTATATTTACGCGAATGAATGAATTTTGAATGTGGTCTCTCCTACATAGGACAAACTAAAAGATCAATTAAAATATGCCATAAATAACATATAGCTGATGTGAAAAATCGACGCTCCGGGAAGTCTGCAGTCTGTGAACACATAAAGGATCGCCCTTGTCACTACATCAGATTTGATAGACCACAAATCCTCGCTAAAGAACACCGATTCCTTCCAAAGATCATTCACGAGGCTACTGAAATCAAAAAACATCCCAATTTCAATAGAGAAGATGGCTGGGTGCTACCATCTGCTTGGGATCCTATAATAAATAAAATTAAATCCCAACCCAAGCATACAACTGCAAGACTTCAAGATACCATAAGTTTATACTGTGTAGATCGGAACAAAAGTAAAATTTTAATCTATGGTAACCGCTGTTAACTATGATATCTGGACATTGAACATGTCAGTCCCCCCCGTGACCATATAAATATACGCGATAAAATCCTTAAAAACTAGTATTATTTGAAAGACGAATAAGCATTTTTTTATCTATACGATTATCGTATGATTAGCAACAGCCTTAATGTTCGTCTTTATCTTTAAACGTGCCTGTTGGCTGAAAAATGGTGATTTCGTTATTAGATTTCGACGATCTTAACAAATGACGCCGAAGGCTGATTGAATCATATAAACTCCTTGTATTAGGTAAATTATTTAAAAATACTTGGATAATGAAATACTATATATCTTAAAGAAACCGAACATAGCACTCGTATAACTTTTTTTTATTTCTTGCACAATCGGTGTTCCGTTCTATTATAAGTACACTTCCTATACAGTTTAAATTGAGTAAATAACCCATTTCTTATAATTTTTTTTTAATATTTACTGCCTTAAAACTCACGCATGTTTCTTGAGTAAGTGCATATTATGATAATAAACATAGTAAGCCCGCATAATCGATACCGCCCACATCGTCCGCCGATTTCTTTCCCCTACTAACCCTAACCCTCGATCGTTTGGTCTCCCCCTGCCGAGGGCTTCCATCTGGTTGGGTTTATAATTACTTATGTATTTTTTATTTACACGTTTTACTATATATATATATATATATATATATATCCTCTTCATAGATATATTTGTAAAACTCAACCAGATAAGAAAACTATATAAATACTCAAAGAATAATAGTAAAGCCTTTTTATTCCTTACCCCCCACATTTCTACATTTTACATTCCAATATTGTTAGTACCCGATCTTAATAATAATGTCCTCCAGACCGAATTTCGGTCACGGCGGCCTGCCTCAACGGAGACTAGCCATCGGCGCAGGACAGGATTAGAGTGCCCAAGCGTATGCGCAAGCACAGGTGCACTCTCTGTTCCCTCACTCTCATAATCCGATGGGGCGGTAAACCGACACCACCGGAGAGAGGTCAGGTGCAGTGCCAACGGCTTTACGTGCTTTCCGAGGCACGGGTGTGAGACACCGCCAACTTCCTGATTCCGGGCAACTACTGAGAATTTCTTGACGGAAAAACTCAATAATTAATTTTTTTGTCCCGACACGGGATTCGAACCCTCATGATCAGCAGTCGCACTACTACAACCACTAAACCAACGAGGCAGTACCCGGTATTATTACCTTAGTTTACATTAGTTGAATGTATATATTTTCGGAGATATAGATCTCTTTTTGAGTAAAGACCTCCACCATCTGCTTTTATAATTCTCTATTTTTACTTTTAATCATCCAGTCTTTCCCTGCATACTGTATTGATTCATTAACCCTTTATGTGGTCTTCCAACTTTTCTTTTGCCATTTACTAGTCCCTTCTATCGTATAGTTTGCATTATCTATCTGTCATCTGGGTAGCGTGAGACGTGTCCTGTTCATTTCTATTTTGGCGTCTAAGATCCCAGAGCCCCCTGGACATTACTTATTTTCTCAGCAAATAATACTTGTAGGATAAACTAGTGTTCACATGTCATTCAGTGTACCTACCAACTTGGGTCAGCGGCCAATTTTCGGGAATCAGGTGCTAAAGATAGGTAAAAACTCAATTCACTTTTCTTCAAGTCTCATGATTAATTTTCATGTGTTTGAAAGAGTATTGTAAAAATTAATAATACTGCCAGACACTTAACGCCGACGGTAACCTTTGCCTAAAAAATTATTTATTTTTACTTATATTATCAGTTTTGATTTTTATACGTGATTTTTAGTCTCGCGCTCATACTAGTAGTAACAATCAATGTTTCTGGGGGATGTTAGACCAATACAATAAGTCTACACATATTTAGTTGTTCCTACGAGTACGACCACGAGTGTAAAAATTAAATGGTTTTATAATATAACTTTAATAAACTTATGGTATTACTGGTATTTTAGAAGTCTTTAGAGAAGTAATTAAATGATTCTGAACGTTTCGTTATTTTCGTAATTTTAGAAATTATATAAACTGGTAATGAGAATTTTGTACATAATATATTTGTTGACTTTCAGATCAATGTTTTTGTTGGATATATATTTTTTATTGCATTTTTTAACAAAAACAAATTTTCTTGAATCGTAATTTATTGTATTATTTATCGTATAATAAACAAAAATATCCAAATTAATTTAAAAGTATTTGTTAGTATTTATTAGTTAGTGTGTTGTGATGTATTAATCTTCCTTGTCATCATCATTAAAATTTGATAACTTACCATCAAGCAAATGTTATGTTATGTTGGAATAGAATATCCAATCTATCACCATCATCACCCGTCGTTTTTTCTTTATTATTCATTATTTTTGATTATACATATAATTTGAAGTTAAAATAAAATACCTGGTACTGTTTTAAGCGATTCGCGAATTTTCTCCGATTCGAGATTCCGTATGATCGCCTGTGTGTTCGGAATCCTGAACGGAAAAAAGCCGTTCCGAACGCAAGTCTTCCATAGATTTTGTATGAATCGCAACACACATTCGTAAATTCCGTACGGAACGCGCTTAGTGTGGGTCGCAAAACTGAAGCGAATGGTTGATCTAGCAGATGGAGGATTATATTTTTCATCATAAAGAATACTTGTTGTGTCCCGCATAGGGAAAGCAAGCGTATTAATTTCATGTTACATACATAATTTTGTAAAGACTGATATAGGACTCTAGTGACTAGCAGACTAGAACTGCTGAAGTTCTTTGTCACTTTTCTTTTTTCGTCAGTTTGTTATACAATGTCATTTAATTGAGAAGATATATTTAAATAAAAGTTTGTCAATTCAAGAAAAGAACCTATTCCTTTTTAAAAGGCCGCTAACGCATCTGCAATCACTTACCATCAGGTGAGCCGTATTCTCGTTTGCCCCGTTTATAAAAAAAAAGTTTGTTTCTACGGAAGCTAGAGGGAACAGTATATATATATATATATATATATATATATATATATATATATATATATATATATATATATATATATATATATATAAGCTAAAGGGAACAGTAACAGGGGTGGAAGAATCGTGTTGAGCGTAAAGTCTATGGTGTTTAAGTCTTATTATGGGAATGTCGAATCCACGACTTTTCTGCCTCCAGAGTGGCGCCATTAAAAATGAAGTGTAATATTTGACAGATTTCATAGCGGGTAAGTTAATTTGTTCAAAAAAAATGTAAAGATTATGTATGTAACATGAAATTAATACGCTTGCTTTCCCTATGCGGGACACAACAAGTATTCTTTATGATGAAAAATATAATCCTCCATCTGCTAGATCAACCATTCGCTTCGGTTGTGCGACCCACACTAGGCGTGTTCCGTACGGAATTTACGAATGTGTGTTGCGACTCATACAAAATCTATGGAAGACTTGCGTTCGGAGCGGCTTTTTACCGTTTCAGGATTCCGAACACACAAGCGATCATACGTAATCTCGAATCGTAGAAAATTCCGTACGGAAAAAGACCGTATGTGTGTAGCAGGTCATTGATTTTATATGGACTTGATGCTTTCGTAATCTCGAATTGGAATTCCGAAATGGAATCTCGAAACGAAATTCCATATGTATGTGGCGGGCCTAAAATAGTGTTCGTAAATCCTTGCAGTGTGTATGCCTGCTAGCTTGGGCCGACAGCCAATTTACAGGTACCAGGTGCTAATTATAGGTAAAAACTCAACTCACTTTTCTAAAAGTTTCAGGTCTGATTTTCAAATTTGTTTCAAAAAATTTTGTAAGAATTAATAATTCATTCTGCCAGAGACCTACCGCTGGTAACCTATTCCAGACGCTTTACAGCTACAAAAAAATTATTTTACTTATACTTTCTGTTATTATTTTATACATGACAATCCACTGAAATTATTCCAATACCTTCTGTACGCTAATATACGTATTGTAGTGGTCAAAAATACACCCAAACACACATTTAGTTTTTCCCTATGAGTCATACTCGCCTCTAGAACATGATTCACCCGTTTAAGCGTGAGAGAGATATCTATACGTATTGGTGTCACTCCTGTGCTTACTGTCTAATTTAGCCTCCTTTATGTGCGAGTGTGCGCACTTTTCTGTTCAGTATATATTATTTTATAGACAATTTAGCATACATTATATAAGCAAATCCGTTTTATCGAATAAAAATTCATTGACTCTTAATGTGGCACGTAGAGTAGATGCTAGATGGCATAAACATAGCGTACATTATATAAGCAAATCCGTTTTATCGAATAAAAATTCATTGACTCTTAATGTGGCACGTAGAGTAGATGCTAGATGGCATAAACACAAAAAGAAAATATTAATCACACAATAGTATGAAAATACTATGCTCTGAAAGCAATGGATGGACGATGGCAGATAATCAATATCATTTTAACTGATTCGATGGGGACAAATTACCAGGCCTTGTGAGTGAATCGATTAAACCAGTACCAGGTATTTTCTTTTCACTTCAAATTAAATGTTAACACTCCATTAGTCGCGCCCCTGTTTGGGACGCGAGTGGTCGCGCGCTCTACATATGTAGAACTATTTCGTGTAAAGATTTTACAGGAACAATAAACAAATATAAAAATACTTCAATATCATATGAAAACAAACTTTAATAAGGAACTAAAATAGATGAAACATAACTGTTACCATTTATTAGACACTTAATATCAGACTTCTTGTGAATTTTGAGAAAAATCAATGATTTTTTGGCATCAAACCTTCTCAGTCTCCTTTTTTTACTCGCTCATATCTTCCACACAGTCTTTATCATTTTTACAACAGTCAAGGCATTGAAGAACTTGATGTTTAGGACGAATCCACTTTTTATAGGTGTCACATTGTTTTCTAGTGGACTTGTTGCGCGCTCTGCCACAAAAGGAACATTTCCCGACTTGACCAGTATTGGGGAGTTGTGTTGGGCATGGTTGTAATTCCGATGGCTCTTTCATGCCCAAAAGCATTTTCCCTTTCATTTTCAATGATTTTGGAATACTTTCAATATTTATTCTGCGTTGTACGCATGGCGCGACTAGGTGAAAACCAAGTTCATATAAAAAATTCTTCCTGGCCTCATTTCTGTAGTCCTTGTTTATAGTATGTACAATATAACTGTGTATAGCACTTATATTCATTAAATTAAAAAAAATGGTAAGTGGCCATCGCCTAGAGTTTTTAGAGATGTCATAAATACCACAAATTTTGTCTACAATGTCCACGCCATATTTGGTATTGTTGTAAAAAGTTATTATTTCCGGCTTACGTTTCTCTGCTGTTTGTAAATCGATATAATCATCATAGTGCATAGTTGAGTATATAAGCACTACTTTCTTTGATTTTGGCATGTAAAATACTAAAGTACCTTGTTTTTGAAAGCCAAAAATTGACCTCGTTTCGCTTCCGTTTCTTGTGATTTTGAAGTCTGGGAATTTGTGGCTTATTTTTCTCCACAGTGCCTACGAAAGTAATTTTGCTATCTAAGATTTCTAAGCATTGAGGTATATTCGTGAATCAATTGTGCATTGTGACGTTACAACCTAAACCATCCAATGGGGTAAGCATTCGTTGCACAATGTCCACAACTTTATTTGGTTGTGCATAAGGACCATCTGGCTGAGCACCTGCGTGTATTTCCATATGGTAGGCATAAGGTACCTTTGTATCCGTTGGTAAAAATATGTTTATCCCATACTTTGCTGGTTGCTTCATCAGTAATAACTTCTTCCAACTATTTCAAAATATATGCCATTATTGTGCGAAATATAGTTCCTTCGGTTAAAAATAATATTATCAAACAAAAAAAATTCATAATAACAATATTTATACATAATATAAACACTTACATAAAATAAAAACGTTAGGTAAACTTCCGACAAAAATAATCACGCGAGTGCTCGCGCGCTCTACTATTGTAGAATTTTAGTTTTGGTGCGAAATTTCTAATAAGTGCGATCGCGCAGTTTTCCGAAAGGGTACTAATTGTGATCACCAGCTAGTAATAGAGGAATACTATGAGTGTATGCGTTAGACACCCACAATTAATGTTAAAATTTCACGAAATGCATGCCTGTTCTACAATAGTAGAACGCGCGACTAATTGAGTGTTAATCAAAAATAATGAATAATAAAGAAAAACGACGGGTGATGATAATAATAGTTTGGATATTCTATTCCAACATTTGCTTGATGGTAAGTTATCAAATTTTATTGATGATGACAAGGAAGATTAAAACATCACAACACACTCTGTTGCAGCTGTTCATGGGCGGTGGTAATCACTTACCATCAGGTGAGCCGTATTCTCGTTTGTCGCCCTTCTATAAAAAAAGTTTCTATAGTATTATATTAATTCACAAAACAATGTCTCAGTGGTTCGGTTTGTTTATTTTTAATCTAAGTAATATAAAATATTACTAATAGTACAAAAACAAATATTGTCCTTTACATTTTTTCCGTGGATTCGACATTCCCATAATAAGACTTAAACACCATAGACTTTACGCTCAACACGATTCTTCCACCGCTGTTACTGTTCCCTTTAGCTATATATATATATATATATATATATATATATATATATATATATATATATATATATATAAATTACGTGTCACGTTGTTTGTCCGCGATGGTCAACTAAACTACTTAACCGATTTTAATCAAATTTGCACAGTGTGGCAAGTTTGGTCCAACTTGAGAGATACTGGGCTACACTAAAAGTATCGGGAATGGAAAATTTTCACTGTTCCTGTCATATTAAAATCTTTTTTAATTGAAAACTCCTTTGTTTTCAAAATCAAATACCATTTATTTATTTAAAAAAAGATTCTTGGTCTTGTCACAAGGTTTTGTCAAACTTTTTTATTTGTTAAGAAAATGGAATCGACTCGAGAAAATTCAGGAGCGATGATTTATTATGACTTTCGAAGTGGTTTAACACAAAAACAGTGTGTTGACCGGATGATTTCTGCATTTGGTGATGAAGCTCCATCCGAAACCACAATTTATCGCTGGTTTGCTGAATTTCAACGTGGACGTGTCAAGCTCAGTGATGATCCCCGTCAAGGTCGTCCAAAAACTGCAGTCACCTAAGAAAACGTTGATGCTGTGCGTAAGCTGATTGAGGAAGATCGACATGTGACATACCGCGAAATTCAAGCAACTTTAGACATTGGCATGAGTTAAATACAAATAATCTTGCATGAACAATTGGGTGTAAAAAAGTTGTTTTCCCGATGGATACCGCATTCGCTCTGTGAAGAGCAAAAAGCGGCTCGCGTTACTTGGTGCGTCAGAACTCTCGAAAGATTCCACGCAGGATCCTCGAATGCTGTATACAACATCGTATCGGGTGACGAATCCTGGATATACGCGTACGAATCCGAAACAAGAAACCAGTCACGAGTTTGGGTGTTTGAAAATGAGTTAAAGCCAACAACAATTGTTCGTTCACGGAGTGTTGCAAAAAAAATGGTGGCCACGTTTGTCTCCAAAACCGGCCACGTTACGACTATTCCTATTGAGGGACAATGAACCGTTAATGCAGAATGATATGCTAGCATTGCTTTGCCACAGGTCGTTTCTGAACTCCGTAAAGAGAACTGCAACCGCCGCATCATACTCGATCACGACAATACGTGTTCTCACACCGCACACAGAACAAAAGAGTTTTTAGAGCAAGAAAACATAGAATTATTAGACCATCCTCCGTACAGCCCCGACCTAAGCCCTAATGATTTATATACTTTCCCTAAAATAAAGAATAAATTGCGTGGACAGAAATTTTCATCACCTGAAAAAGCTGTGGACGCCTACAAAACGGCCATTTTGGAGACCCCAACTTCAGAATGGAATGGTTGCTTCAATGATTGGTTCCATCGTATGGAAAAATGTGTCAAATTTTGCGGAGAATATTTCGACAAGCAATAAATACATTTTTAAATAGTTATGTTGTGTCACTTCCTTGATTCCCTAAATTTTCAGTGCCGCCCTCGTAGTTTTTTTGCCCATGAGTGAACCACAATTTTCAAAAGGTTAACCTGAATAACAGGAGCTAGTTACTTCCCAAATTTAACAAGCTTTTGTTGAATAAAAACACTAAAATCTACGTGTTACTAAACCTACGTACGTGCGCGCCGTGTGTGTGTGTGTGTGTGTGTGTGTGTGTGTGTGTGTGTGTGTGTGTGTGTGTGTGGGTGTGCGTGTGTGTGTATGGTGTGTGTGTGTGTGTGTGTGTGTGTGTGTGTGTGTGTGTGTGTATGTGCGTGTGTGAGTGTGTGTGCGTACATGAGTGTATCTGTGGTGAGAGTGTGTTTTTACTATTTTACTGTGAAGATTTTATATTTGAAATTTGTATGATTGCCTGCATTATTAATAATTTATACGTATAATAACAAATAATATGAGAACAATAAAAAAGCTATAATTACATTTACATATTAAAGGTTTAATAGACATTCAGTAGTGTCATAGTCATAAGTTTGAAGCCAATTTATAATTTTATTTTTGATTTGATGGTTGTTGTATCTTTAAGTAACACAAATTTTATTAAATTTATTGTATAGTACCGCGCAAGGTAAAAAAAATTGTCTTTTTTGCAAAAGCACTATGTGTTCTAGGGACTAAGTATCTATCTACTTTATTTCTTGTGTTATGATTTATACTGTCAAGTTGATAGTGTGCAGAGAGTACCTATGGAATCGACTAATATATTGGTATATAAATAATTTTCTCACACTAAGTTATCATACAACAGTGTTGTGGGATGTCTATACTGAAGAAAAAGTAATAATTGGAGCTCAACGCGTTGAGCTCTTTCAGCATCTATTAATAATAATAATAATAAGTATATAATAATAATATATATATATATATATATATATATATATATATATATAATATTATTATGATTATATATTAATCATTTACATTTGATGTTCTCTATGAAAACATGATACTGTCATAAGCTTAGGTGTAGTCAATAAAGCCGACGTATAGAGATCCAATAACTTATTGTTTTTTCCATTAGTTTTTCTACAGTTTCTGTGCGGTCAACTGTAATGAATCCTGAGCAGAAAATTGCTTGTTCTTTTGCCTGAGAAGCGTCAATTTCTTTTGTAATTCGTTTTAGTATAATAGATGTACTCGTAAAGAGCTTGTTCATACTTGTCATTAGAGTGATCGGTCTCCGATATCATAATGGCCGATATCATATAAGCTCCACAGGGGGTTCTAAAAGGCTCATGCAGAGCCTTGTAGAACCTCCTGTGGAGCTCCTTCTCTCTCCATACGGTTTCCCGGTCGAAAATACTATCTACAGCCGGATCCTGCTATGGCTCTTTGGCTTAGGATAGAGGGGTAAGTCCTTTATCACAAGAAATGACGTCCTTATAGAATGGATCATCAGATCTCCCCAGGATGTAATTACGGAGGCAATTCAGTTAGCGACGATTAATTGTGAGCGCGCTTAAAAAGCCACGTCCACCATGATTTAGCGGCAAGTACAGCCTCATTACCGATGATCTCGGATGATGCATTATATAGGACGTCATGATACTGCGAATTTTTCTATCCAGGGCGTTAAGCTCAGTCTGAGTTCACCTGAGTATGCCAAAGGTATACATGAGGACAGGCATGGCCAAACCGTTATATGTGTGTGTCTTATTCATACCGACTGTTAAGCACTTTGGTCAAGCGTGCATTAACATTTCGCAAACTGACTGTTTAATACTCACCTCATCGATACCGATGTTCTATTATTATTACTATTATGTAATAGATAAACATGTTCAATAAGTTCACTGCAAATCTCGATTTTTGGAAGTGTGTGTTTTTAAAACACAAAGTGCTCGAATGTGTCGTCACCTATTTGATAAATATTGTAGACACTTTTAACACACACTTTCACATAATTTGAAGCGACAGTAGTCTAATGGCAGGGTGCGTATCGCGAACTCAAAAGGCTCCGTCATTTGACTACAGTCGGAACCACTCCCAACACCAACCTTATCTAACCTAACGCTTACCAAGAGTGGTTAAAAGTAATATTAGTAATGTTAATAAATAAGATTACTACCCCTAAAAGCAAAAGAATAAGAAAGAAACTAACTTGAAACGTGTAAAATTTTCTACAATGCTAATCGAATAATATAAAAAGCGTGCATATAAAATAAAAAGCGTGCCAAAAGACCTATGTACTGCTTAGGAGCCCGAGTATCTCTGAGAGAACTGTTTAAAGAAATTAATATATCTTGAGTGTTGCATCACTATGTGTTTTTGCAAATATCATGTATGTACGACAAAACATTCACTTACATGTAAAGAATTGTGATTTGTACAATTTTAATAGTAGAAATAAAATTAAATCACATTACTTGCTTTGCGGTTACACAAAGTATACAATTCTTTCTCGGGTAGCGGTATACGCTTTTATAACAAGATTCCAAAAGAAATGTTAGTAGTAGTTGTATCGGTCCGGAAAAATCGTCGGTGGTAAATTATTATACAGAGAGGTCGTACGTGGAAGAAAACTCCTAGTGAAACGTACAGTGAAGGACGCCAAGCATCCAGATGGTGTGGATGGTATCTGGATTTTTGCTGCGTACTGCGTTCGTGAAATTTGGCGGCTGGGATTAAACCGAACAATTTCCTCAGAGCACTCCCCGTGACAGATGCGATAAAATAAGAAAATAGATGCAACGTCTCTTCCCAGCGCCAGTGAATCAAGCCGATCAGAAAGCACTCGGTCGTCGACGATTCGAGCCGCTCTGTGCTGTGCTACATGCGGTCAAATGGAAGGAGCTGATACTGGGGAACCCCAGCCCAGAGATGGGAACAGAATTCCATGTGTGGCAGAACCTGCGCCTTGTAATATTATGATATAGGAGACCGATCACTCTAATGACAAGTATGAACAAGCTCTTTACGAGTACATCTATTATACTAAAATCAATTACAAAAGAAATTGACTCTTCTCAGGCAAAAGAACAAGCAATTTTCTGCTCAGGATTCAGTACAATTAACCGCACAGAAACTGTAGAACAACTAATGGAATAAACAATAAGTTATTAAATCTCTATGTATAATATTATGATTATTATGTATTAATACACGTCATTTATTATAATAAATCACTCATGTTGTTTGCCATATATATATATATATATATATATATATATATATATATATATATATATATATATATATAATACTAGCTTACCAGAGACGTTGTTCTACCCTTTTCGACGACACTTTGTCACGTCCTATTAAAAATCCTTAAATTGGCAAAAAAAATTGCGGTTCACTCATGAGCAAAAAAACTATCCTATCTCTCAAGTTGGACCAAACTGCACACACTATGCAAATTTGATTAAAATCGGTTAAGTAGTTTAGGTGCCATCGCGGACAAACAACATGACACGTAATTTATATATAAATGACGTGTATTAATACATAATAATCATAATATTATACATAGAGATTTAATAACTTATTGTTTTTTTCCATTAGTTGTTCTACAGATTCTGTGCGGTCAATTGTACTAAATCCTGAGCAGAAAATTGCTTGTTCTTTTGCCTGAGAAGCGTCAATTTCTTTTGTAATTCGCTTTAGTATGATTGATGTACTCGTAAAGAGCTTGTTCATACTTTTCATTAGAGTGATCGGTCTCCGATATCATAATATTACAAGGCGCAGGTTCGGCCACACATGGAATTCTATTCTTATCTCTGGGCTGGGATTCCCCAGTACCAGCTCCTTCCAGTTGACCGCATGTAGCATAGAGCGGCTCGAATCGTTGACGACCGAGTGCTTTCTGATCGGCTTGATTCACTGGCGCTGGGAAGAGACGTTGCATCTATTTGCCTATTTTATCGCATCTTTCACGGGGAGTGCTCTGAGGAATTGTTCGGTTTAATCCCAGCCGCCAAATTTCACGAACGCAGTACGCGGCAAACCTCCAGATACCATCCACACCATCTGGATGCTTGGCGGTCCTTCACTGTACGTTTCACTAGGAGATTTCTTCCACGTACGACCTCTCTGTATAATAATTTACCACCGACGATTTTTCCGGACCGATACAACTACTACTAACATTTCTTTTTGAATCTTGTTATTAAAGCGTATACCGCTACCCGAGAACGAATTGTATACTTTGTGTAACCGTAAAGCAGGTAATGTGATTTAATTTTATTTCTACTATTAAAATTGTACAAATCGATATTATTTACATGTAAGCGAATGTTTTGTCGTACATACATGATATTTGCAAAAACACATAGTGATGCAACACTCAAGATATTAATTTCTTTAAACAGTTCTCTCAACTCTAACAGGGCTCCTAAGCAGTACATAGATCTTTTGGCACGCTTTTTATTTTATATGCACGCTTTTTATATTATTCGATTAGCATTGTAGAAAATTTTACACGTTTCAAGTTAGTTTCTTTCTTATTCTTTTGCTTTTAGGGGTAGTAATCTTATTTATTAACATTATTAATATTGCTTTTAACCGCTCTTGGTAAGCTTGAAACGCTTGTGTTGGGAGTGGTTCCGACTCTAGTCTAATGACGGATTCGAACCGACGTCCTTTTGAGTTCGCGATACGCACCCTGCCATTAGACTACTGTCTCTTCAAATTATGTTAAAGTGTGTGTTAAAGGTGTCAACAATATTTATCAAATATGTGACGACATATTCGAGCACTTTGTGTTTTAAAAACATACACTTCCAAAAATCGAGATTTGCAGTGAACTTATTGAACATGTTTATCCATTAGATAATAGTAATAATAATAGAACATCGGTATCGATGAGGTGAGTATTAAACAGTCAGTTTACGAAATGTTAATGCACGCTTGACCAAAGTGCTTAACAGTCGGTATGAATAAGACACACACATATAACGGTTTGGTCATGCCTGTCCTCATGTATACCTTTGGCATACTCAGGTGAACTCAGACTGAGCTTAACGCCCTGGATAGAAAAAATTCGCAGTATCATGACGTCCTATATAATGCATCATCCGAGATCATCGGTAATGAGGCTGTACTTGCCGCTAAATCATGGTGGACGTGGCTTTTTAAGCGCGCTCACAATTAAAAGGTGTTTTTAAGCAACAAAACTCTGAATTGAGACACTCTATTTCAGTCTCATAACAGTTTTTCATATTTTCCACCTCAATTGAATATAATTTAAGTTTATTAATTAATTCATGCTTTTCCTTACATATATTTACATATTTTTTATATTAATTTTAGTTTTAATTAACTTTTGCACTTTCCTAACATATTTATAAATTTTTATATATTTCTTTAATGTTCTTTTACTGCATGTAATCCTTTCTGCTGTTCTTGATGTGACAAAATCATCACCAGTCAAATTGATTGTTGTGGAGGGTTGCAATGTTTTTGAAGATTTACATTCTATGAGCTCATTGAACAGACTTTGAGTTTGGGACACTTTCAATTCATCTGAGTATTGTTTTAATTGCACAATCTGCTCAATAGCTTCACTTATCTGTAACTGTAATGCAGCAATTAAATATATTGGGAGTGGTTCGAACTGTAGCCAAATGACGGATTCGAACCCACGACGTTTTGAGTTCGCGATACGCTTCCTGCCATTAGACTACTGTAGCTTCAAAGTGTATTAAAGTGTGTGTTAAAAGTGTCTCCAATATTTATCAAGTAGGTGATGACATATTCGAGCACATTGTGTTTTAAAAACACACACTTCCAAAATCGAGATTTGCAGTGAACTTATTGAACATGTTTATCTATTAGATAATAGTAATAATAATAGAACATCGGTATCGATGAGGTGAGTATTAAACAGTCAGTTTGCGACATGTTAATGCACGCTTGACCAAAGTACTTAACAGTCGGTATGAATAAGACACACACATATAACGGTTTGGTCATGCCTGTCCTTATGTACTACCTTTGGCATACTCGGGTGAACTAAGACTGAGCTTAACGCCCTGGATAGAAAAATTCGCAGTACCATGACGTCCAATATAATGCATCATCCGAGATCATCTGTAATGAGGCTGTACTTGCCGCTAAATCATGGTGGACGTGGCTTTTTAAGCGCGGTCACAATTCATCGTCGCTAAGTGTGCTGCCTCCGTAATTACATCCTGGGGAGATCTGATGATCCATTCTATAGTGAAGTCATTTCTTGTGATAAAGGACATACCCCTCTATCCTAAGCCAAAGAGCCATAGCAGGATCCGGCTGTAGATATTATTTTCGACCGGGAAACCGTATGGAGAGAGAAGGAGCTCCACAGGAGGTTCTACAAGGCTCTGCATGTGCCTTTCGTAGATGCAGTTGCCTTCCCTCAACTGGCTACGTTTCGGTGATTTCTTCGAGGAAATCGAAGGTTTTGTCTGTGCAATACAAAATCAGGTTATAAAGACCAACAACTATCGGAGATATATCCTAAAGGATGGCACCGTCGACGTATGTCGAGCTATGCTATCCCGGTGAGTCACTTAGGAATATCATCTCCGGTTGTCGGCGCTTTTTAACTGTGAGTACTTGCACAGACACAACCTAGTAGCCAAGATTCTACGCCAGGAGCTCGCTCTGGAATACGGTCTCGTGGATCGGAAATTGCCTTATTATAAGTACTTGTCTGAAGCCGTGCTCAAAAATGACCGCACCAGGCTCTACTGGGACCGGGCCATCATCACTGACAGGACTATTCTTGCAAATAAGCCTGATATTGTTGTAAATAAGCCTGACATGTGGGGTGGTCTGCCGACCGAAATTATTCCTGTAGTCGTCTCTGCGAATGGGCTAATCCCGGTCAGCCTCACGGGTCATTTGAGGTGACTGGGACCGCTTCGGTCTCAAATGCAGAAGGCGGTGCTCCTCAATACTGCCCGCAAGGTCCGCCGGTTTCTTTCCCTTTCCCCCTAACCCTCGGCCTTTTAGTCTCCCCTGCCGAGGGCTTCCATCTGGTTGGGCTTTTATAGATTTATACATTTTTATGTACTTATTTTATTGATATTTATGTATATTTATCATTCTCATTCCCAATTATATATTTATGGAACCCAACCAGATGAGTGATGATATCCCAAAAATAATAATAGCAAGTAATTATTATAAAACCATATAGTTAATATTATAATAATTACTTACTAGAATAAATTATTATGATATCTACTAGAGATGGGCCGAGTACTCGGGTACTCGGCGTACTCTGCGGGTTTTTTAATACTTGTACTCGGCCGAATAACTCGGCTTTAATGCCGAGTATACTCGGTTTAATTAAATGGATATAATATTTTGGTAGATAGATTTAATTAAAATAAGAGTGTTAATCACAAAGTATTTATTATTAATTTGGGAAATCTTTGACAATCTCAATTATGAAAATGAATGAGTACTAATGAGACAAAATTAGGAAAAGGTTAATGAAAACAAAAAAATCAATATTTAAAATTAAAAAAGGTAAATTATGATGCAGGAACACAAGGCTCGTTGTGGTCTTGCTGGTTGTCCAGCCTCCGAAAACAATCGCTTGCTATACACGGTGCTTGCTGGTGCACATAGAAACACTCGTGCTAAACGTGCCAGCTCTGGATACCTTATTTAGTGCCCTGCCCACCATTTAAAAGGACCTTTTTTATTTGCCAACAAATTTTCTTTTAAATAGCGATCTAACTCTAAAGCAATGGGGCGTTTAGGATCATAGCGTTCTAGTGGTTGAGTGGAAGCTAATTCTTCGAATCAATTCCAGTAAGATGCATGAGGATTTTATGACTGTCATAATCGTTCAGATTCGTTTTCTTCACTGCTGCTAGTACTCTCTGAAATGTCACTTCTTTTTACTGATTCTAAAAATTGCATATTACTTATCGATTCATAGTTCTCTGGATGAAGAAATTGCATTCTGAATCTGGGGTCTAGCAAAGTTGCCAAGCTATAATATTTGTCGGGGTTAGAAAACACGGGCAAGCAGCCCTGAACTTCATCTTCAAGCTTCTGTTTCTTTTTTTTTTTGATAGGATAGGATGACAAACGAGCTCACAGTCCACCTGATGATAAGTGGTTGCTGTGGCCCATAGACATCACATCTATCCCCGATTACGAATCAAAATGCAAATGCGTTGTCAACCGTAAGGACTAAGATGGAATACCTCGTTTCCAGTAAAAAGGGTCTCTGGTTCTCTACACTCACCATACGAAACTCAGCAGCATTAAGCTACTATTTGACGCTGGTACTCTGGGAGAGCGTGGTCCTTCCCGGTCAAGTCGACCCATTCGTGCTACAACTATACTACCAATATAACTGCTGCATGGCTCTATCACGTATAGTATCACTTATAATGTGCTATATTTGGGCAAGTCTTGCAGACTTCAGGTTTTGATAAATATTTTAAAAGGGCATTAATGTAGGGTACGACTTCACAAATTGATGCTACTGTGGAGCCGGTAATTTTAAAAATTTCTTCGAATGTTTTGAGTAATATTATGCACTCTCGTAGGATCTGTCATTGATGTTCAGTTAATTGTTGTAGATTGGCTGTACTTGGGTTGTCCGAGATGTAGAAATATATTGCCCTTTTAGCTCCTTCAATCTACTTATCATATAAAAATCACTATTTCATATCTGTCAGTTTCAGTTCTTTTTGTATCAGGGTCAGTTTTTCATGTGCCGCTGCAGAATGGTAAAAGTGATCTACAATTCTTCTGGTTGAGGCAATAATTTCGATTACATTTTGTTATTTCAACGAAGCTTTTACGGCTAACTGCAGCGTATGTATGTAGCATACTTTGCCAACATATTGACTATAATTTATAGCTTTCACCACATTGGGTTCATTGTCTCTCAAAATAAGATGAATGAGAGTATCAATATCTCTCATGGATAAATCTGAGAGCACTGATCGAATATTGTCTGACGGGGTCCTCTCAAATGTTGCATCTGTAACACTCTGTGCTGAAGCTTAAACTCCTCGTGCGGGTTCAAATATCAGTACTTATTGACATAGCCTTTTGCAATTTCCGCTCTTATTACGTTTTTCACTTTAGTGTAAGCCTCTGGTATGACAACCTCGCTCATGTACTTTCTACCGGGAATTTGGTATTTGGGTTTTAAGGTATTCATTAATCTTTGGAACCCATTATTATCCAACATTGATATCGGTTGGTTATCTACCGTGATCATCTCCGCCACAGCTTTGTGATTTTTTGGTGCGCGAATCAGTTGTGTCCCGTTTCGTAGTAAATGGTTCGAAAAGGGTTTGTTGTATTTTTGTTGCATTCTATTGCGACAACGGAGTTGAAGCTGCTGCTGTTTCATTTTCCTAATATTACGACTATTTTGTGTGTTTTATTTTAACATGGTTTTAAATTGCCGTCGTAGAAGTCTTTCGTCCAACACCACTACGTGAAATCAGGGAATTGCATAAGTTACGTTTCATCTTCTTCAACCTCGTCGTAAAACTTCCAAATTCGTGATCTTTTATGTGAACTTATTATGCCAACAATCACTGAACAAGTACTACACACCTACACAGTCAATCGTTAATTAAGAATCATTTTCAATAATTCATCTACTATGACGCGCAACTTGACGTATATTGTGAGGCTGTATCAACGCGAACTGGCCGCTTGCGCCGCACGAACTTGTTTCTACTTGTTTACTCGCCTAAAACAGGAATTTGATTGAACCGAGTTACTCGGCCGAGTACTCGTTTGGAAAAAAATTGAACCGAGTAATACCCGGTTCCCGTTCGTTGCTCGGTAAAAGTGCTACTCAGCGCATCTCTAATATCCACCTATCCTTACCATTGTCTAATTACAATATTCTTTGCAAGATCTGCATAAAGTATTCATGTTTATCTTTGAAATAATATGTACTCTATGGCGACAATCAAACAGACAATCAAATGTTGTACGTGCGGTGCGGCGGCGACGGTTGTATGCGATATCAATAGAAGCCGCCGGCACGTGTATCTTGACTTTGTACTTCCGAATAGCTGCAAAATTTCTTTGACAGGTCAGTATCTGACCTTTGATGATGCCGACAACAAGACGCCACGCACTATCAATCTGCCGATGGTCAAAACCAGGGATGCACTATTCTGTCTTTTAACCCTTCAAGCGCCATAAAAATCCCATGAAGTCACATGCGCCCGGCAAATCCCCAGCGGTCGCATGCAACCGCACCCACCCACAGCACTTAAAACAAATAAAACTTATATTTAAAGACTACTTTTCTATGAAGTAGTTTAGCATTATAAAATCTACGAGTATATAAAATTTTCTATCTTGTGATCTAAACAAAAGTCAGGTTTTACTTCATTACAATTTTTTTATTGTATTTTCATAATTTTATTGTATTTTATACGTGGTAGAGCCATGCTGCAGTTATATTAGAAGTATAGTTGTAGCACGAATGGGTCAGCTCGACCGGGGAAGGACCACGCTCTCACAGAATACCAGCGTGAAATAGTGGCTTAATGCTGCTGTGTTTCGTATGGTGAGTGTAGAGAACTGGAGACCCTTTTTACTAGAAACGAGGCATTGCATCTTAGTCCTCACGGGTGACAACGCATCTGCACTATGATTCGTAATCGAGAATAGATGCAGATGTCTATGGGCCACAGCAACCACTTACCATCAGGTGCACTGTGTGCTCGTTTGTCACCCTATCCTATAAAAAAATACATACCAAGCGAATGTCGGCAGCGTAAAAATCACAATTATTTCAATATATATTGCTCGAAATTATTTACATAAAAAGATAAATTATATTTACACAAAAACTTTAATTACAATTTTGTAAAAAAAACTAGAGTAAGACACTAATAAAACACTAGAAAAATCCAAAAATCAACACATAAACATTCACGCGAAAATGGCGTACGAAATGAACGTAGATTATAAATAAATATTCATAGGATAACAGTTTTTTTATTGCACTATAGGATAGAGTATTTCATATTGATTATATAATGTCAAACTTCTTCATAAAAAACAGTCTCTATATAAAAGTTTTTATGGCTTAAAGTGCTGTGGGTGGGTGCGACCTCATGAGACCGCTAGGGATTTGACGGAATGTGGCCGCGGTCTCATGACACCGCTAGGGGGTTGGGAGATTAATGGATAGTTTCATTCCCTATGTATGTTTATGGTATTGTTCTTAATGCGCATAAGTTAAATTTTCCAAATTCTTTTATATAATTTTTTGCAGAGTGCCTTAGCGTAATACTCGAACTCGTATACTCCCTAAAACGATATTCAGTCCTAACTGCAAGACGCAAGAGTCTCGTAGGCTTAGTCTTATTCTTGCTCAAATCTTGCATGGTAAGTATTGTTCTTGGTCTTGCTAAAATTATGCAATCAATAAAATCAATCAAAAAAATATTGCATTTTTGCAAGACCAAGACGAAGACTGCACGACAAAGACTGATTTTGGGCAACACACATAAATTTATGTTTATGATAGAAGTACTATCTTAAACATAAATTTATTGCGTTTTTATTACGCTGTAAGTTATAAGTAAGATTTTTAGTAGAATTTTACTACATTGGAGTCGGGCAAAAAGTGTTTCAATAAGTTTTCTCATTTTGCTTATAATAAAATCACTTAAAAATTGCAATTACTAAACCAATTTTAAAATCTTTGATTTTAAACATTTTAATTTGAAGATGAGACTTGCTTATTTCGTATATCAAAAGACAAATCGATTTGTATTATAAAATTGTGGATTATCCCTTATACATATAAAGCCATAATTAGTAGTGCGAGCCTAAAGCCTAAGTTGAGCAAATAGATTGGTCTCTATATAAACAAAATACAATATTTGTAATACAATTACCGTTAAACGTTGATCAAATTGTTAACGTTGTTAGTCTTATGACAATGTTTGTATTACATACGTTTATGTGTAAATGGAATAATATATGATCCTATGTATTGTGTATAAGCACTGTAAATATTGGATTTAATAAACAGAAAACGTTAATATTATTTGTGCAACGAATATGCTTTTTACTTTAATTATATAGACAGGTATATAATCAAAGGCTTTTTACTAGTAACTCGCCTCCACTTCGCCTGGATAGGATACAATGTGGCATTATTTAGATTGAAGATAATCAAGGATTATTTATTTTATAAATTTTTCGTTCTTTCAAGAAAATAGTCAAGATTTTCGGATTAAATATAGCTTAGATGCCTCCTGGCATTGCTATCTATCTGGTTGTAAAATTTTAAAAAGTTTTGAAAATGGTTATTTATACTCTAACAGAATGCAAATAACTCCCCGAGCCTGATAGAAACCAGTTATTTCAATATTTAGTATATTATCAATATTATTGAATATAATTTTTCTCATCTTCATATAACTTCAATTTTAGTTATAACATGTATAGATTTAGCGTAATATTATATAAATTAATTAAATAGATTAAGATAAAGTTGTGATCGTCCCATAAATCAGAAGGGTTGTCTTACAAGAAATTTTTAGTATTTAACCTCTGTGCCTTAGTATGGCCGTAAAGCTGTTGGTTCTGAGCCTGATTTTTCTATACTAGTGTCATGTTTATTTTATATTTTAATTTTTTTCTTGCAATCCTGTCCATCCAAAGGTTTTTTGGAAAAGATGTCTTTTAGAAATAAGACTCTTTCTTCTTTTTAGTTGTATAAATTTCCTCCCCTGTAAGCGATTTTTTTGTGAAATCACAATATACTTATTTTTATACACTACTATTTATTTACCATTTTGTACCATTATTTTATGTGTGTGTTTTGTACCATTTATTTTATATACACTGTACTTTAAATAAGTATCGAGTCATTGCCCCGTAGAAAGTTTCATACAAATGGTGACACCCTATTTCACACTCTAAGGGGTTGAAATATTCAAAATCCTTTCTTAGTCGTTGCCCACGTTATAAAAGCTATGTACAAATTTCAGAGATCTACAACAAGTTGCTTAGGCTGTGCATGGATCGATGAGTCAATCACTCGGGATATCTTCATATACATAATTAGAGAATAATATAGTAAATAAACAGTACACAGAGACACCTGACGGTAAATGTCAAAACATAATCTACGGCGAACTAAATTCTATTTTTTACGTACAGCGATTTAAGTATGTACAAAATAAATAAAATTTCATAAATGGTATTCGTAAACAAAATAGAAGAGAATATCTGTTATAAAATAAGGATTATTTACTCGTTATTACTAAATACGTAGTACGTGCGTAGATACGGTACCGTAAACATCGTTTATGTTTCGTTCGTGATTAAATAATCATAAATAGTGTTAAAAGGTAATAGATACTAACAAAACTCATATCTTTTTAAAGTGCATCAAATATAGTGTCTGGTAGTGCAATAAGAATTTTGTTATATTAACAGCCACAACAACAAATTCAGTGTATATTTTGGTGGCGTTAATTATTAATTCACCGTCATCAGTAACAAATATCAAGTGCGGTCGTTGTTATACGTGCATTCGGTCGATTTCGGTGGAGCTCGGGCCGATTCGCTTATGACTAAGGAGTACCTAGTTGCGTCTCCTCGCCTCTGTGAATCTCGTGCGTTAGCGTTAGCGCTCAGGGCACTTCGGAGCTCGACTACAAAGTGCTACGAACTTTGCTACGATACGCTATCGCATTGCGGCTATGCATTATCGTTCATTGGCTACAAATGTGTATGCGACTTTTGTTAACATCTTATGTGTATTTGGTCTTGATCATTGTTTCGAACTATTCGATTCAATTACGATCATGGAATGTGGTGCGTGTAGACACATTATCGAAGATGGCGGCCTCATTAAATGCGCTGGTTGTGACAATACGTTTCATTACGAGTGTTGCAACATAGAGAAGCAAGTGTATTTAGACGAATACGTGGAAAAAAAGCAGAAGTGGTATTGCCCATCCTGTACTAATATAACTCGGCGCAGAAATGATAGTACACCAGTTGGTAAACGCGACATACGTTCCCTCCAAGCAAGTCAGGCAGATATTTCTAATATGTCCTGTGATGAAAAGCTGCAACGATCATCACGCTTGAAAAAATCTAGTAACAGTGCATCTCAACACGCGTTGCGACAAAAAAACTCGGACTCCGTTACCATAGAACAAATCGAAGCTCTACTCGATCGTAAACTAAGTACTTTCAAGATAGATGTAGTGCAAGAAGTACATAACGTAGGCGGTCCCATAATGAATTGGCCTAACTATGAACCAATGAAGGAAATGAAACGAATCCAATTTTATTTTTTAATATAATCACCATGAATACTAACACACTTCTGACATCTGTGAATCAACATCTCTAAACCTTTATAAAAATAATCACATTTTTTATCCTCAAAATGACTGAAGACCGCCGCCTGGAACTCTTCATCGCTTGAAAATTTTCTTCCTCTTAAGTCCCGCTTTAAATTTGGAAATAAATAATAGTCGGACGGGGCCATGTCTGGACTGTAAGGTGGATGTTGAACTTCTGTGAACCCGCATTGACGAACTGCATCCTTCGAAACATCAGCGGTATAAACAGGGGCGTTGTCATGGAGCAACAGGACACCTTTAGACAGCTTGCCTCTTCGTTTTTCCTTTATCTTGTCTCGTAATTTATATATTAAAGAAGCATACTATTCGCCGTTCACGACTGTATTACGTTCTTTAAAATCCACCATCAAAATGCCTTGAAAATCCCAAAATATTGTGCACATCAGTTTTTTAGTCGATGGTTGCACCTTTGCCTTTCTAGGGGCTTTTCACCCTTATAACGCCATTCCATTGACTCGCGCTTGCTTTGTGGATCATAATAAAAGATCATGGTTTCATCACCAGTCACTAGCCGCTCGATCACAGTCTTTGGATTTTCGCCACAAAGATCCAAAAACTCCGAAGCGTAGCGCACTCTTTCCTGTCTCTGTACGGCTGAAAGAAGTTTCGGTACCCATCTTGCACTCACTTTTTTCATTGAAGATGTTCATGGATCGCGCGATGAATGGTACTCTTAGAGAGCCCAAGCCTTGCTGCAATTTCTCTAATTTTCAAACGGCGGTCACTCAGAACCTCCTCTTCGATAAGAGCAATCGTTTCGGGAGTGAGCACTTCCACAGGTCGACCGTCGTGGCCAAAGTCTATGACGGTTTCTCTCCCGAGGCGAAACTCTTTCACCCAATTTTTCACTGTGCTATAGGAGGGAGCAGACTCCTTATACACGCCATCCAATCGTTCTTTTATTTGGGCAGGGGATAAACCTTCTTTAAACAGAAACTTTATGACACTTCGATACTCAGTTTTCGACATTTTGAAAAAATACGCGACTCTCGTTATTCAAATGCCTGTTAAACTAAGACTAAGCATTTCATGTCGATGCATGTTTCTTATATTAAGTACACGATAAACGTACTATTTAATACAACACAACATGTAGCGACATGTCGCGTTGAACTATATCAGGCCAGTTCATTATGGGACCGCCTGGTACACTGGTGACGAAATAATTTAACCATACCATCAATAAGTTAGAATCGGATTTCACAGTAGCCACCGATTTTCTTCAGAAAGGGCAGGATGACCTTCTAAAGAAACTTGAGGTGGCTAATAATAAAGTTAAAACCCTAGAACTTGAGCGAACTACACTTAAGTCAAATATTGAGTCATTAGATCGTCGTTTAATGAGCGTCGAAAAAATCTCACGAAGCCATAACGTTGAAATCCAAATGGTTCCGAAAAAACGTCATGAAATTTTACTACATCTTATACAAAAACTTTATGACACCGTGAATGTAACTCTGGATACGAACTGCATCTGTGCTGTTCGTAGAATTGCTAAAATTAATCCAAAGTCCGACAGACCACGAAACATTCTCCGTACACTACAAACTGAGCGGCAGAGGGACATTTTACTATCGGCAGTAAAACGTTACAACAAGACTAACCACCTCAATCACTTAAACTCTACCAGCCTTGGGATTGAAGGAGAATATCGTGCCATATATGTAAATGAACATCTCTCTTCTACTACCAAAAAGCTTTATGCTAAAGCTAGGAAGTTCGCGAAAGATAACTCATACAAATATGTTTGGGTTAAATATGAACGTGTGTACATGCGGAAAAATGACAACGAATCAGCATTATTGATTAGAGACTTTAGTAACTTTGAGAAACTTAAAGTAAAGTGAGTTTGTTTTAGATTACATGAATTAAAAAATTTGTAATAGCTGAATTGACTGATACATTTACTTGGATTCTTAACAACGTTCTTACATGAAATTTTACTACCAAAATGTAAATCGTATAAGATCAAAGACAACAGAGTTATATTTAAACATACTAAATTGCAATTACGATTGTATTTGTTTAACTGACACAAACTTAAATCATACTGTATTTGATAATGAGCTGTTCGATTGTCGTTACATTTTATACCGGAGAGACCGAGAGTCTTCTTGTATTAACAAATCTGAAGGTGGAGGTGTACTGATAGCTATTAAAAAGGAGTTTAAGGTAATTCGCCATAAAGAATGGGAGTAAAAAATCGATAATCTCTTACCTTCCATTTACTTACAAAAAATTAATAAATATCCTCAACACATAAATATCTCTTACTTGCTAGTCCAACTCTAGTAAAATATTACATTTCTCAATGCAATTTATATCAGATGAATCATGAAAGATAAACCTTCCTCCTCTAAATTTCCTCCATTATCCCGTATCGATAAATATCACCCTTCACTTGAAATATCGGTTAACACACTGTCTAAGCCAAAGTATATCAAACCTAAGTATAATAAACGTTTTAATTTTGATAAAGGTAACTATGATGCTATACGTAGAGGAATCAAGGGTTTTGATTGGGGGACTCTCCTTTCAGACGACCAAGTTGACTTGGCGGTGGATTCCTTTTATTCAGTAATTAGCGAAATTATTTTTAAATACGTTCCTTTAAAAAAAGAAGCCTCCACTCACCCAATATGGTTCTCAACAGCGCTAAAAAAGTGCCTTGCAGAAAAGAAAAAATTCCATAAAAAGTATAAAATGTATGGTAATCCCCGAGATTACGATACATTTTCCATGCTGCGTGCTAGATCCAAGTCTCTGTTGGAGGAATGTTAATCTGCTTTTATTAACGTAACTGAAGACGCTATCAAAACGAATACCAAAGCTTATTGGAGTTTTGTTAATAACAGAAAAGCTAAAAAAAGGTATCCCAAGCACAATAACGCTTGGTAATTCCAGAGCTTCAGACGCAGCAGGAATTTGCGCAGTACTTTAGTTCAGTATTCGAAGATTCCACCCAATCAGTACTGCCATCACTCAAAATGTGTGAAAATGTGCTATCGGAATTTACTGTGTCAAAACATGATGTAACTCTTAAATTAAAGCAACAAAATCTTAATAAAGGGCAGGACCAGACCAAATACCACTTACATTCCTCAAAAGATGTGCTACTGAACTAAGTCTACCCTTGACAATTCTCTTTAATAGGTCTTTAAGAGCAGGGTCGTTTCCATCAGAGTGGAAACTTGCACATATTGTTCCAATACACAAATCAGGTGATTATTCGTTATGCGAAAACTATAGACCGATCAGTATTCTCTCTTGTATCGCGAAAGTGTTTGAATCTGTAATATATGATAGAATTTATTATTATGTACAACCAGCTCTCTTTGAGCAACAGCATGGTTTTGTCAAGGGAAAGTCCACAATATCAAATCTATTGGAATATAAGGCATATCTTTGTTCTGCCTTCGCAGTAAGTGGTCAAGTTGACACAATATATACCGATTTTCGTAAGGCTTTTGACAAAGTGAATCATGCATTGCTTTCTCAGAAACTCAAGTGGTACGGCATCCATGGTAATTTGTTCCGATGGATACAGTCTCATTTAGAAAACCGTAGCCAATTAGTTACTGTAAAGGGGTATAAATCAACTGCCGTCATCATTAAATCAGGTATACCACAAGGATCTCATCTGGGCCCTCTATTTTTTCTTATTTTCATAAACGACCTAATCCCAAAACTAACCTGTCCTTGTCTATTATACGCAGACGACCTCAAAGTGTTCAAGAAAATTAATGACCTTAACGACTGTATTGATTTGCAAAATAATGCTAACACAATTGCTGACTGGTGCAAACAAAACTGTATGTACTTGCATATAAAAAATGTTTCGTTATTTCTTTTACCAACAAATGCAATAAAATAAATCACTATTATAATTGAAGGTCAAATTCTTAAGCGTAATTCAGTTGCAAAAGACTTAGGTGTTTACTTTGATGAAAAACTTACTTTCAGAAATCATTATGATTACATTATTTCTAAATCATACAAAATATTAGGTTTTATTACCAGAACAACCAAACATTTCAAAAAACAATCCACATTTATACATCTCTTCTATGCTTTGATAAGAAGTACTCTTGAGTATGGTTCTGTTGTATGGTCTCCATTTTACGAAGTGCACTCCAAGCATCTAGAACAGATCCAAAACAAAGCTCTTAAGATAGTTATAGGCTGAAAATAAGTCGCAAGCTACCGTCTTATCAGGAGAGACTACTTACATTTGGAGTTTCATCACTGCGTAATAGACGTGCTATACAAGATATTCTTTGCTTACATAAACTAATACACTGCAAAATTGTTTCCCCAAATCTTTTATCCCAAATCACTTTCAATATTAAGTCAAATCCCAGGCGTCGTCTTAATACGTTTATATTAAACGTCTATAAGAACAATACTTCATTTTACAATCCTTTAACACGAATGTGTCGCTCTTATAATGATATAGTTCTAACGGAGTCAGGTAAGGACATTGATGTCTTTGACAATAATGTAAATAAGCTACGTACTCAACTATTCCACTACTTCAAGTCAACTCCACATTAATTATTTATCGTCATAATAAACTTTTACTATATTGTCGTAAAATTTTTTAAATTTATAAATTTTTTTTTTTTTTTTTTAGTAAAATATAATACATAAATATGTTTACGGATACTTCATGTTGCAACATGAAATGATATAGTACGCGTTTTTGGTTTGTATTCCAGGTCAAAACTTTGTGTATAATAGGTATTTATGTTACGTAAAATTGAATGTTAACTGTTGTGTACATCCAATAAAAGAAAAAAAATACAGATTTTAAATATTTAAGTAAATATTATAGCAAATGCTTTGGTAACAGGTAGTAAGGTAGCACGATAGACTTGACAAAAATTCAGGAATATGAAATTGCCTGGACAATACCCATCAATAGACCATATTATTGACTATTTATTTACTTTATAATTGAAGAAGAATTATTCCCTCTTGGCACTTAACACAGTTGCATTGTATAATGTATCATTGATTTAGTAGTGCTTATGTATATCGATGTTAAATCCTTGTTAAACATTTTTCTTTTTAGTTTAAGTGAAATAAGGTATTTTTATAGTGAAGATTCATTAACTTTAAATTATAAAAAAATATTTTATTGTAATCTTTTAGTCCGGGCAATCTAGACATTCGGTGATACATAAAGTTACAACAAGCTGATAATCGGTAAAATTGTTCAAAATATAATTGTATATAAAATGTTGAAGTTCCCCACGATTCCTGTGTATGAAAAAAAATTTACTCAAGGTAAAAGGTGAAGAAACGAGTTTTTCGCGATTTTCAGAAAATTTGTAAGTTTTATCAAAAAAAAAACCTCACACAAAAGTTGTAGATCATAAAATCATATCCAAAAACTATATCAATACTTTTTTCCTATGAGCCACCATTTCTGAGATATTACGATTCAAAAAGCTGTAAAAGTTGTAAACGTTATAATATGCATGAGTACGCCACGTATATACATATTTAAGAGTTTTAGTATATGTTAAAATATTTTTCTATCAGGCATTGTAACTTAAAACTCAAGAGATGTAAATACGTGACATGCTCATGCATATTATGACGTTTATAACTTTTACAACTTTTTGAATCATAATATCTCAAAAACGGTAGCTTGTAGGAAAAAATAGTAATATATTTTAATAGAGAATTTTATGATCTACAACTTTTGTTTGAAGTATTTTTATGAAAAACTAACCGTTTTGCTGAAAATCGCGAATAACTCATTTTTGGACTCTTGACCTTGAGTAAAACTTTTTCCATACACAGGAGTGGTGAGGAATTACAAAATTTTATTTATAATTAAATTTTAAACAATTTTACTGATCATCAGCTTGTTGTAACTTTATGTATCTTTGCTCTTATTTTCTGGTTTACTTTGACCGGACTATTTTAAATCGTTATTTCCAATGAGTGACGTTGACTTCTAAACCATTTTTTGTAAATGTTACCTTTAGGGAAATAGACAAATGAATTACAACCGAAAAATAAAGAATCGCCTACAATCTTGTACATCACAAATAAATGCTATTAGTTTCAACTTGATCAATAATTCGTGTGACACGTTTAGCTTTACTTGAAGTTATATAAAATTAGGTCGAAGAACATTAGTGCGGTTACGTAGAAACTCTAATTGTCTAAGTGCCCTAGAAAAGGCTAATGATATGTTTGTGTAGTTGTAATGTATTAATAGTAATTGGACCTTTTTGTAGTTACTTTCTTTGAGTATTTAGATTCTAAGTGCAATAGAAATTTGTTGATAAAATGTGTTTATTTGTTATTTTATTGAATGTAATACAACAAATTATAATTATTTTGTTAATTTAAACTTTTACGTGTACTTATGGAATCACTACGGTATCTGTCTATGATATCTGTACAAAGAAGTTTTTTTTTAATAATTTTCACATGGATAAATGAAATTCGGTATATTTATGATATGGAGAGTTCTCGTTCCGGCATTACCGTAGCAAGGAATAGAATCATTGTGCTCTCATTTACCTCCAAAACAAATTTGAAAACACCATTCTAATTTAGTAAAAGTGATAAGTTCTTATGTGCACTTATAACTAATTAGCTTATTAGTTATAAATATATGTAAAAACTAAAAAAACACATTACTAGGTGTATGAACTACATTTAGAGGTTATGTCAAGTGTTATACGACCATAAACAAGGAAACACATTGAAGATCTGTGTACCAACACAACATTTTGCACTTATAAAGTTATTAATTCAACTTCAAGAATATTTTTTAATCTGTGCCTCAAATCTCCAAAACGCTTTCCACAGAGTTTTGGCGGTAACTTGACCGTCGAAGGATTGTTTACAACTTTAATTTAACTTTAACATAATACTAGCTCAGTATGTCTTTTGATAATACATAGATATTATTATTGTTACTATGTTTACAATCATTAGTTCCTTCTATGATAATTCAATCTTTTACAAAAATTAACTTGCAATACCTATCATCTCATAATGTTTTTTTTAAACGATGTAAGTCATAATTACATCAAAGTGATCTTCACAGAAGTGTAGTCTAGTTTTTTTAGACAATGTCTTCGGGTCGTCTCTTCTTGCCATTTTTAACCAAGTTCTTCTCATATTTAAATCAGTTGGCACTTGAACCCATAACCTGCTCGGCGTTCTTATGCTAGTATTTTTGCATTCAGGCACAACATACCAATTAAAGATAAAAACTAATTATTAAACATCCACACTACACTTATGTTCTTTGACCTAGTTTTATATAGATTCAAGTAAAGTTAAACACGTCACACAAAGTATTGATCATTTTAAAACTTATAACATTAATTCGTGATTAACGTGATTGCACTGTCATTTACTTGCATAATTCCTATAGGTAATATTTACAAAACCTTTTATAAATCAATGTCACTTATTAGGATTAATAGTGGCTTAAAAGATAATAATAAAATATTTCTTATATAACTTAAGGTTAATGAATCTTTACTTTAATAAAAAAACCGTATTCAGATGTCACTGTTGACTGCTCATCTGCTATATTATCGTCTAAATCTATGAAAAAGAAAATCTCCTGCGTAATTGACTCATCAATCAATGCACAGCCCAAACAGCTTGACGTAAAAATCTGAAACTTTTATATTATTAGTTTAAGACGTTATAAAAGCTCTGTACAAATTTCAGGGCAACGACTAAGAAAAGATTTTGGAATATTCAACCCCTTAGAGGGTGAAATAGGGTATGACCATTGGTATGAAACTTTTACGGAGCAATAACTCGATACTTATTGAAAGTACTGTGTATATTAAATAAATGAATAATTATATTATGATTTCTCAAAATATCCCTAACAGGGAGATGAGCAGTGAATGTCGAGTAAATTGCAATAATACTATATAACATAACACTTAATTTTACGAAAAAATAACTACATATGTACCAAGAAGGAGAAAAAATGAATGTGAGCAGCCTGTCGCTAAAAGATATTTTCCAGAAAATCTTTGGATGAACAGAATTTCAAAAAAAAACAATTAAAACATATGTGTGGTTTGGCTACAACATTAACATTATTTCTATTAAATATCATTAAATAGTAATATAAATGGATAGTACATAATGTTAATTAATAACTATTTATATTTATACAAATTATTTATAATATGTCATAACTCTATCCTATCCTATCTCTCAAGTTGGACCAAACTGCACACGGTGTGCAAATTTTATTAAAATCGGTTAAGTAGTTTAAGAGTCCATCGCGAACAAACAACGTGACACGTAATTTATATATATTAAGAAGATAATTCTTATATCTGTGTATATAACTAAACTCTTACCTCCACCCCCCTCTCGCTATCGAGTCCGCAGGCCGAGAAACTCTCACTCGGACCCGCCTAATAAACTGTCAAACGACCTGAACTGCCTCCTGGCGGCTCAGGCCAACTCTAATTAAATTACTCATAATTAATTTGCCTTCGTAGGCACTCCCTCAGCGGCTCGTAGCCGCCTGCGCCCTCTTTTCCCAAAAGAGGGTCGCTTCCGATACGGCATAAGAAGCTTTAAACTATAGGTATCTATAGGTATCACTTAGGTTCCCCCGGTAGGCAGTGAGTCCCTCATAACCACGATAGACCGGCTGTCGTGGTATGTGTAATGCATTTTCCGCTTCCCTACATAAAGGGTAGCCCTTTTCCAATTGCTTCGGGCGCAAAAAAAACAAGCGGCTGGAACGATTTTGATGAAATTTTGTTTGTTTACATGCGTTGATTCGAAAATGGTTTAGATTTACATTTTTACCAGATAGGTGGCGCTGTTATCGAGATTTAGGTTACTCCGTACTTGTGCGAAGTCAAGACAGACCGCTAGTAATTTTAGTTGAGTTGCAGAACACCCTTTATAATTGAAATAGGGTATATGCTAAGTGCATTCAAACAAGTATCAGTTTAGTACTCACAGCAGCGTGTGTTATATTTATTTTAAGTTTAAATGATATCTTACCACATATTATTATAATGAAAGAAATATTTTAAGAGTTATTAAATGTGTTCTCAATTTAAAAAGTTACTAAGGTGAATATTGCTGTCTGCAATTTTTTAAGATCTCCAGAGACAGTAGTTCATTTTACGCGCGACTGCATTTCACCACTATACGAGTATCATTCGTTATAACAATAGTGATTTTTGCTAAGATATAAAATTTTAGTATACGCAGTTATGCTAAAATTGTATGTCGTAGTATTTTTAAAGTTTTGTTGCATATATGCACATAGTGGTGCATTTAGTGTAACGTAATAAAAATTTTATCATAATGCTCGAAGAATCGACAACTGATAGGAAATAACGTCACTAAGATCAGAACCGTGCTTTGTAGCATTTTTGGGGCCATGTTCAACAGTGGATTTGTGATAGGCTATAATGATGACGGTGGTGAACAAAATTGTAAAAATGAAGCGAATATGCTTTTGATGTTACATTATTTACTATTTATTTTCTAGTTCAGACATAACATTTCTAGGGCAGCTTCTATATCCTCCTAAATGTTATATTGGACTTGTAAGCTTTTGTGTATACGGGAACCACAGGCTTGCGTCTGTACACCAAGTAAATCGTCTAGAAACCCTAATCATCAGCATCAAGTGTACAAGGTCTTAGGTAGGTAGGAAGTACTCGTCGAAGTTGTTCGAATTGTAGGTAGAACGTGAGTGGAAGTGAAGATCATGAACTCCATCTGCTTGACATACATGCTTTGCAGCGTATGATATCGCAAATGAGATCGTGTCGAGAGATGCGATAATTTTCCTGCAACGCTTCCCGCGCTCTCCATTTAAAACGATGGATCGTAACCGTAAACATTTGAGCGCTATGACCCTATCTATCTATCTAGATCTCCATCACGCGCAAAAATTTTTAGGTGGTTTGCTGAATTCAAAAAGGGTAAAATGAACCTTAAAGATGACCAAATAATCGATATATCGATATAAGATATAATCGATAATAATATTCGAGATTAACTCTTTTATATCTCTTAGTAATGTTTTATGACCACAGAAATCGTATTAAGAGTTAGGTATTACGATTTATGTGTTAATAACAATGGAAACAAAAAATGTTCCCATTGTCTGCAGTTTTAAGCTTTATTAAGTATTTTCTTTCAAGGTTTGTTGTTTAGTCTCTGTGGCTATATAGGTTGGTATCTAGTGTGATACGACTACGATGCGTCATTTTGTCATTTCTAAGGCTCTTAAATATGTAAAGAACTTAAATATACGTATGTAAAGCTTAAAACTGCAGACAATGGGAACATTTTTTGTTTCCATAATTATGTAATCTGTTGCATTACAAAAAACAGCAGTAACGGCAGAAAACGTATGGACTACTGAAATTTTGGTGCGAGAAGACCCACGAATCACATATAAGGACATCAAAAATATTGTAGGTATTAGTTCGGGGAGCATTCATATCATCCTACATCAACATCTTGGAGTGAGAAAGCTTTGTTGTCGATGGAACCCTATCATTATGCATATCGTTTAGTGATTGCAGGTAGTTGGAGGCCCAATATCCCCCCCCCCTTAACATGGTAGCGGAGTTTAAAAGAACACTGCCCCGGCTGAATATCTACGCCTAAGCTACCCTACTCTTCCTGAACGTGGGTGCTCAGGCCCCACGCGCCCACGTTGCGTATTCGCAGCAAATTCCGCTCGAGACTAAACCTGGTGATGAGACATGGATCTATCAATATGATCCGGAAAATAAAACGCAATCAGCGGTATGTGTCTACTCAGAAGGACAGTTACCAACAAAACTGCAACGACTTCGCAACGTCGGCAAAAAAATGGTGGCTAGCTTATTTTCTCGCGCAGCAGACATTTTTGTCGACGTCAATGCTGGAAAATTGTAGATCAGTCAACTGTGAATGGTATACTACAGTTGCATTACCCAAAGCTTTTCAAGCTGTGCGGGAGAGAAGACCAAAGACCGAGCTTCGTGGAGACTTGCTGCATCACGATAACGCCTCTTCGCATACCTCCCTTAGAACAAAAGCATTTATTGAGGAATCTGGTGTTGATACTCTAAGTTACCCTCCCTACAGCCCTGACTTAGCTCCTTGTGATTTATTTTTGTTCCCAAGAGTCAAAGAAAAAATAAAAGGCAAGTTTTCTTCAAGCGCCGAAGAACACGTGGCTGCCTACGAAGAAGCAATTTCCGACCTGTCAGATCAAGACTGGCAAAAGTGTTTTCAGAGTTAGTTTAGGCGAATGGAACTTTGTATAGACCATGATGGAGAATATTTTGAAAAGATGTAAAATAAATATTAATAGTATTTAGAATACTTTTTGTATATCTCAAAATTTAAAATATAAAACGCACAATGCATAATATTCTATAAATATTGCGTATACCATATATAGAACTTATACTAAACACTAAAAACGCGTTATAATGACATCTGCTATAGATACAGTATTGGTATAAATGAGATATATATATATATATCCGCCACCAATAAGTCCCCACGAATATCATCAGCTCAGCCAATTAGGTATAAACGACTAATGTTATGGAGCTAGTACATTCATAAAGTGAATAATATGAAACATTTGCATTTCAGATTCCTCGGATTACTGATACATGACTACACAGAATATTACTTATATATTGGTTCCACTACTTCACTCATATTGTAAACAACTTGCATATAGCAAGTAACTTTCTCAGTGTGCTAATTGAAGAAGTCAGCAGCACCATTTTATCGATTTTGCTGAGGTTATTGAAACAGACGGCAGCCCGACATCACAGCCCAGTAAAGTATTTTTCTTTACGTGTAATCCCGCAAATAACGGACATTTAGACATCTCTAAACCTCTAGTAAGTGCACATACTACCATTAAACTAATAAAAAACTAGCAAAACACACATTTATTTATAATAGTAATAGTTTCGAAGAAACATCCTACACAGTCCTAATTACCCTTCATACCTCCGTAATCGATTGACCTTCCTTAAATCCAAAGATGCAGCTTGTAGATCTCACCTTAAAACCCTCTTATAATTCCCATCAAGGTCATTCATATTTCAGTTCATTCTCTGTACATGCAGTAAGACTCTGGAATTTACTTCCTCCTCCCATTCGAGACATCAAAACAGTGATATTGTTTAAGAAGCGAGTAAAAGAACATTATTTATCTCTGTCTTTTATGTATGTTTCATATCTTTGATCTTGGTCTGTCTGTCTATTTTTGAGAAGTTAAAAACAAAGTAATTATGATTATTTTATCTCTAAATACCGCCACATTGATAGATACTACCCAGGTAAAACCAGGTATGTAATAAAAACATTTGCAATACGTTCTAAATAATAATTTTGGATTTCAAACGAAACTGATGACTGTCCATGTTTAAAAGTCAATTGTACACGACTTCCGGAGATATTGGCATGTTCGAAATTTGTTCCTGTTGAATAAAATTAATTAAAAAATTAATATTTTAATTTAATTGGTAAATTAATTTTAATGATAAAATTAAAATGTCCATTAATGGGTTACTGTCCAACGTAGACGCCTTTAAATAACATGTGCGTAAATATATATATTTAAAAAAAATTAACTTCATTTAAGAAACTGTGACTCCTATGACTTATTCATAAAACATAGAACCAATGCACCATTTGTGAAGCAGAATTTATGGCTCAACCGGGTTCTGACATAATCGCAGAGTTTATATGATATTTACCGCATTGCGACTTAAATGATCACAAAAGTGCTATTTTTCTAGGTGCTAAATCACCCCATTTAACCTGTTATAAATAGATATTTTTATACATATTTGCATAGTAAAACTGGATTTATAATAGCATTTGGGGCAATGAGGTACTTGCAAATGAAATGGGAGTTGCGTAGGCGAATTCGATTCGGAGTGTCTAGCGAAGCATTTACTTGAATCTATGACTTACTTGGTTTGGAGCAGTTTAGTTAAATCATTAGGATATTCTAAGAAGAATAAATTTGTAGAAAATATTCTGTATCTAAAATAGAAACGATTAAGGATAATCAGCGCATATTTTTTTTTATAGGATACGGTGACAAACGAGCACACAGTTCACCTGATGGCCTATCCTCGATTACAAATCAAAATGCAGATGCGTTGTCACCCGTGAGGACTAAGATGGAATGCCTCGTTTCCAGTAAAAACTACACCTGAGCTATCTCTAAGACCTAGGTGGATAGGTCTTTTGTATTTATTTATTTCTTTTTTTATTTAGTTATTATTTTATTGTCTTATGAACAATAAGTAAGATAATATTATTATTATTCAAATTTAAACTTGGCACTTATTGGCTGGTAAATCAATATTTTTACCCACAGACCCTTAACATATATCCTCGATTAAGAATCAAAATTAAGGTCTCTGAAACCTAGATGGATGTTCAATATACACTATATAATCTGCAGCTTATAGAGTTAAAGGACAGGGTTGACGCAGATGTGTTTTTGAGCACGAGCTACTCATTGGATAGCTTCCAGCTTCCATATAAAAATATATAAAAAATATAAAAATTTCCTACTGGCCACTAAGAAATTTTTGGTAAACTAAAACAATGTTACATATTTTGTAAGAAATATACAAAGCAAGTATCTATATAAAGTTTCAGGGGTCTGGACCAATTTTCAAAACACTTTGTTCAGTCCGGCTCAGACATCTTCTTTTCTACGGCCTGCTTGAGAGCTGCTAGCGATCTTCCGAAAATAAAAACTGTAACACTTTCAGTTGATTTTTTATTTCAGCGGATAAAAATAAGTCAAGGGCAAACTAACATTTAGCTTGGAACGATTGCTAAAAGTCTAAGGTGATATTCTCAGAAAAATACTAGCTCCGTTTCCATAAAGATTCACATAGATTGTTTGACTATTTGGCGAACAACACACTTTTATAATTTATGCATGTTTATTTGTAAGTGGCAGAGCCATACTGTAATATAGCAATTTAATGCTGTTGTGTTTCGTATGGTAAGTGTAAATAACCACTGCCATTTTTTTACTGGAAACGTGACGTTCCTTCTTAGTCCTCAGGGTTGACAGCCTATCTGCATTTTATTTATTAGTCAAAGGTAGATTTAGATATGCATGGGTGAAATTTTCGCTCCTTTGTCATATTCCTTTATATACCTTTATAATATTAAAAACTTGGATGTGAGAGCCGCCTACGAAATCCCTAGGATGCACATTCATATCAACTTAAATCGATCATGGGTGGTATAATAGTTCAAGATGCTTCTGCTGTCGCTATCACTCGCAATTCCTGCATTTTGCAGAACAAAATGTACGATACGGAAGTAAATAAAGCGCAATAAACAGTATAATTATTAAAAGTTTTTTTTTTTCGATGTTACTCATCATAATATATCTTGTTCGCTCTTTTCGCTCTTAGTCAGAACTTATGGTTTTCAAAATTTTCGGCTAAAAGTTCAGTGCCCTACATATTTTCTTATACAAACACTTTTTAATTTATCATTAAAATAATTATCTCCTCTATTAAATTTTGATATATATGATATAATGGGCGATAAACTAATGTCATAAACTAATCAAACCATCAAGAAAGAGTTTTGCCGTTATCACGCCTGTAGCAGATGGTTTAGTAATTTGAGTGCAGTTTTTAGTCAGGTTACTATTTGAAATTAGCTTTTTGATGGTAAACCGTCATTAATGAAAAAAATGCATCTAACCAACGAAGAAATATTTAAAAAAAATCCCTTATTGACTATCCCCCATTGTTAAGATATTATACCACTTAAGCCATCCGTCAATTACCGCTCGCGTGTTTGCACATAAGAAATAAGAAGAGCTTGAACAATGACATTAGACTTAAAATTGGTAAATTGCCTTAAATGACGCAGGGTTTGATGATGCTGACCGCAAGTACGATAAGTCGAATTAAACTAACAATGAAAAATAACATGTTGTCTATTAAGACAATTACCACAAATTTTATTTAATAATAATAATAATATAATTTCTTTAGTTCCAAACATACTCACAAATTAACATAACATAATCATTTAATGGAATGAACTAAAAACGCGTCTACTCAGCAGAAATGTTATAGAAACCACATAGTGGTAACTACAACTACTGATTTTCAGTAAACGCCAGAGACATAGGTGGAATAGAATAAACAACTTATTACACTAATCACAGGTATCAACACTTATGAAAATACATACTTTGTGATAACAGTGGTGGAGCCACGCGGCAGCTTTGCTTTGCACGTATGGGCCGGCTCAAACCGGGGTGGTACCACGACCTCACAGAATACCGGCGTGAAGTGGAAGCTCTGCTTCCGCGTTTCGTCTGGTGAGTGCAGGTGGCCGGAGGCCCAAATCCCCCCCCATCAACATGGTAGCGGAATTAAATGTGATAGACTACCCAAGGTGGGTACCAGCACCCCTGGAGAATCCTTCGCTGAGCATCCATGATCATGTTTCTCCACTTCTGAGCGTGGGTGCTCAGGCTGCCCCGCGTATTCTGGGAGGGGGGGGGGCAAAATTCCGCTCAAGACTACAACTGCTCGGGGCAAAGGGAGCAACAAGACCAAGGCGACCCCTGCCACGCTGTCCGTGAATTTCTGCAATATCAGGGGACTTCACTCTGACCTAAACGCCGTCCACTACCATCTCGAGACGGCGAGGCCGGCTCTGCTCTTTCTGACCGAGATCCAGGTGTCCTCTCCGACTGATAATTCGTATCTCTCCTACCCGGGGTACAAACTGGAACACTCCTTTGTGCCTCGGGCTGGAGTTTGCGTTTACGTCAGAGAGGACATCTGTTCTTGACGCCTCGGCAGACTTGAAGGTTCGGACCTGTCCATCCTTTGGCTACGCGTAGACAGCGACGACCATCCACGCGTCTACGGGGGCCTCTATAGGTCCCATAGCGGTAATGCCGAAACAAACCGAATCTTCGACCACGTCCCAATGACTACAGATTCGTTGCTACAGCAGATCCCCTCCGCAGAGATCATGATCCTCGGCGTCTTTAACGCCCATCACGCCGAATGGCTTGGTTCACGTTTAACCCGATCATGCGGGGAGATCTGTTCATGATTTTGCCTTGGCATATGGTCTGACACAACTGGTTACTTCGCCTACGCGGATTCCAGATGTGGAGAATCATGCACCTTCCCTGTTGGACCTTCTGCTGACCTCTCACCCGGACGGATATCAGATTTCCGTCGACGCCCTTTTAGGCTCCTCGAACCATTGTCTTGTTCAGAGTGTGGTGCCACTCACGCTGAAATCGCAGTTGCATACTGCAGGCTGCCGCCGTGTTTGGCACTATATGTCAGCCGATTGGGATGGGACGCGGTCTTTCTTTGCATCCTACCCTTGGGGGCGGGTTTGCTTCTCGCTGGACGATCCCAACGTTGTTGCGGATTCTGTCGCTGATGTGGTACTTCAGAGTATGGAAAATAAAAAGAAGAAAGTTCTGGTCTCTCGCCAAGGCTCTCCAGGGGAATTTCTGTCAGCCATCTCTTCCATCTCTGCACAGGGAGGACGACTGACTGGCCCATACCGCAAAGAAGAAAGCCGATCTTCTAGGCTCTTTTTTGCGTACAACTCGACTCTCGATGACGGGGGGAGTACGCCGTCGACCATCCCGCGGTGTGAGTGCTCCATGCCGGAAGTGCAGTTCACACAGTGCTCGTTTCGCAAAGCACTCTTCTCCCTGGACATCCACAAGTTGAGTGGGCCAGACGGAATCCCCCCAATTGTGCTGAGGATGTATGCTCCAGAGTTGGCACCGGTTTTAACGCGTCTTTTCCGTTACTCCTACTCCCTAGCCGTAATCCCAAAATCATGGAAGACGGCTTTTGTCCACCCGATCCCTAAAAAAGGGGTCCACTCAGACCCGTCCAACTACCGGCCTATCGCCATCACCTCCTTGTTCTCCAAAACAATGGAGTCCATTGTAAACTGCCAGCTCATGAGGTACCTTGAGGATCACCAGCTGATTAGTGACCACCAATACGGTTTTTGCCGTGGTCGGTCAGCTGGTGATCTTCTGATCTACCTAACTCACAGATGGGCGGAGGCAGTAGAGTCCAAGGGGGAGGCATTGGCCGTTAGTATGGACATTGTGAAGACCTTCGATCGGGTTTGGCACAAAGCGTTTCTTTCGAAGCTCCCATCCTAGGCTTCCCGATAAATTGTGCGATTGGATCACCAGCTTTCTTGCAGATCGGGGCATCAAGGTCGTTGTAGACGGTGCAAGCTCCGATTGCAAGCCTATTAATGCTGGTGTTCCACAAGGCTGCGTGCTATCGCTAACGCTGTTTCTCCTGCATATCAATAATATGTTGCTAACCCCTAACATTAATGGCTATGCAGATGACAGCACTGGTGATGCTCTTTACACCGGCCGAGCAAATATTTCTCGGGAAATCGTCTCCATGTGCCGGGACAAACTTGTGTCTGAAGTCGAGTCTTTGCTGAACAGAGTCTCGGATTGGGGGGCGACTAAATCTAGTCCAGTTTAACCCCCAGAAGACACAAGTTTGCGCGTTAACCGCTAAAAAAAACCCTTTGTCGTATCTCCTCAGTTTCAAGGCACTCCCCTTGTTACCTCAGCCAGTATCGGAATCCTCGGCGTCGACATATCGAGTGACGTGTAGTTTAGTGGTCACTTGGAAGAGAAGGCCAAATTGGCCTCTAAAAAGCTTGGCGTGCTCAGCAGATCGGGACAGTATTTCATGCCGTCACACCGCCTGCAACTTTACTAGGCGCAAGTTCGGTCACACATGGAATACTGTTCCCATCTCTGGGCTGGGTCTCCCCAGTACCAGCTCCTTCCACTTGACCGCATCCAGCGGAGAGCGGCTCGAATCGTCGACGACCGAGTGCTTTTCGATCGCCTCGATTCACTGGCACTGCGAAGAGATGTTGCATCTCTTTGCATTTTCTTTCACATATACCATGGAGAGTGCTCTGAGGAATTAATCCCAGCCGCCAAATTTCATGAACGCACTACGCGGCAAACGTCCCGATAACATCAACACCATCTGGATGCTTGGCGGTCCACCACTGTACGTTTCAAGAGTAGTTTTCTTCCGCGTACAACCTCTCTGTAGAATAGTTTACCACTAGCGATTTTTCCGGACCGATGCGACCTGGGGACCTTCAAGAAAAGAGCGTACTCCTTTCTAAAGGGCCGGCAACGCACCTCCAATTCCTCTGGTGTTGCCGTTGATCATGGGCGGCGGTAGTCACTTAAAAAATACTTTATATATATATATATATATATATATATATATATATATATATATATATATATATATATATATATATCAGGACACCTAAAAAAGACCCTCTCGGATTGGCCAGGGTCTTTTGGCACGTCATATTCAGTTACATATCATCTTGATTATTACCATTACAGAACTAAAAACCATAAAGCAGCTTGTTCCAAAAAAGCGGAGTAAAAATAACAAAACCTAAATTACAATGCACTGGTTACATCTTTTACTGAGAGCATTGTTATTAGACGTATTGGTTGTAACAATTTTTTTATCTTGACGTTCTTCAGAATGGTTTACTGGCTAATAGGTATTCTTTTTGGCTAAAAACCCGTCTGGATAGCTGTCACCCTTTTTATTTTAATATTGAGGTGATAAACAATCTTACAGTTCAGCTGACGGAAGATAGCTTCTGTATTCAATTAATACATTCAACCAACTTTGAACAAAGAGGACTACACATGCGTTTTCAACTCTGACGGCTAAGGAATTACTCACAACGAGTATTTTTCTCTCTGTATCCTTTATACAGGAACCCAACAGTGCGAGCACTGTTAGTTTATATTTTAACTAGCGGTGCCCCGTGGTTTCATCCGTGAATATCACGCGTCTGAGCCGCGGCACACGATATGACACCAAGTTTAAGTAAGCAATGTAGGGAGAAACTGGCAATATTAATGGAGTTCTTTTATCTATCGGCATATGTACATTATAGAGCAAAGTTACATTTTATACACTCTCCCTCACACTACACACTTTTCAAGTATCGTATACTGTTTTCTTTCAAACTGGAAAAAACTACGACTTTGGACGGTTTGTGCCACACCGAGGAAGTGGGGCGGACTGCCATCCGGGAAGGGGAGTGTGAGTGGATAAAATGTAACGTTGTAACTTTCATTTTCATTGTAACTTTTTTTTTCATTTTAACTGAATGTTCGAATCAATAAAGTTTCTGAAATAGCATAGCAACGTGAAATGAAAGAATTTAGAAATGAACCTCTTTATAAATAACATATTTTATTCTCTACTTTAGTCATATATATTGTGTGTAAAAATTTTGAGAAAACTAAATTCTAAGAGAAAAAATCGATAAATGATATAAAATGTTCATATTTCGTAGCAGATTGCGCGGAAATTGTATGTGATATCGCTTTTGTATTCAAAAGAGATTGATAACCAATTTATCAAGGATCATTTAGTACCTACACATTTTTCATGTACCGCGTACGGTTTTCTTTAGTTTGTAATTATTTATATTGTTAAATTTATTAAAAAAAAAAAACAAGTCCCGCTGTGTTTCTTGCTGGTTCTTTTCAGGACAAACATTTTTTCCGAACCAGTGGAAAAGTATAAAACGACTTTCAATAAGAATACCATGTGAATTAGATTGAATAAAAAAATTATTTTATTCTATTTTATTCTATTATATTATTATTTATATAATAGCAAATAATCTTACAAATTCTTAAAATTGAATGTTATATTCATTTAAAATAATGCACTAGAAATTATAACGCCTGGATGTATTGTGTGTGTTCTACTAAGCAAAATATCATTTGATATTTTCTAATCGAAAAGACAATGTAAGAATGGAAGTTCCATAAGTATCAAAGTTTTCATTAATTTTAGTAGACATTTATTTGTAGACCGTTAGATATTTTAGAAATATTACTAATTCAAAGAGAGAGGTCATAGATAGCTTTAGTTAATTTTGCTTCATTGTGTTTTATTCTACTTAAAAGTTATAATTATGGGTTATATATTGTTACAGAGGTGGTGGCCGAAATGTTTTCTTTAATTAAAGTAGCCAATTGTATTTTGTCTCTTTGTACAAATTCTAATGCTTCACCATACTTTACAGCATCGTCTTCATCTAGAGCACTAAAACCATGTTTTAACATTGTACCTTTACCACCACCAAACTAAGTGCTACGCTTGACTCTGTTATCTAACAAGTGTGAGATGGATTCAAAATCACTATTCAAGTTCTGATTACGTAACTAATGGTTGAAGCATATTGTGACATTCGACAAAGACGTATAGAATTTTAGTTTGGTTACATAAAAATTTTGTTGTATCTAACGCGCTTCCTATATTTCTTATGTGATGACCGAAGTATGAGATATCTATCGGAATTAACGTTTTAATGTAATATTGATGCCATTGACCTCGAGTTCGAGTTCTGTAAATAATGACTATAATTAATACTAAACAAAGGTTATTTTTGTGTATTTTACAACTTTTTTAGATGTAGTGACAACGCCTATAGGTAAGTATTATTAATCTTCTATACACACTCACACACACCTACTAATTCATAAGCATTATTAAAATTAGTGATAAAATAACTTACTGTCTCTCCACTACCATCATGCGGTTTAACGAATTTGAATAATGTATTTAATGCGGATGTTGCATAAAATACATCGATTAATACAATCTGAAAAATGGGCAACAATAGAAAAATGTCACAATAAAGAAAACGCAACAACGTAAAATAATTAGAAATGAAAAAAAATTATTCATAAATTTTGAAAAATGTTATACTTGTATCAATTGAACACAGGGATATAAATGTTTGAGAAACTCTAGCTTTTGAGCTCTATACAAAACGACACAGGCAACGCGGGGGCGACGGATTCATGTGTACGAAGAGCGGGAACGTTCCGTTTTGTGTGTATGCTTTACGTAGATGAAAGCAGGTAATTGTAGTTCAAGAAGCAATCGCGGGTCTTTCTTAATAAGTATGCGACTTCTTTTTCTTCCTGGAACAGGCCTAGACGTCCATCCCAACTTGGAGATCCAATTTATTCCTAATAAGTTGGGTCTCCGAGATGTGATGGACGTTCAGGTCGTAGAGATAAGTATAGCACTTGCACTTTATTTGCATTCACTAGGGCGCACAAGGACAACACATGTACGTTTTATTTTAATAAGACTTCAAGAAAACGAAGCTAGTCTCCCGAGCGATTCCACTTCACTTAACACGGGGGATTTCCGTATCCCGCTGCTGCCACCAAAATGTTATACGGAATCGGGCTACATGGTTTTTTAAAAACTTTTTTAAAAAATATTACCTGGCTTAACCAACGTTATTAATGGGCAATGCAGCATTAATGCTAACAAATACAGGATTAACAGTACGCTTCCCAAGGTCTGACGAGAAGATGCTGGAGCTGGAAGAAGAGATAGAAAAGTTGCACCAAGATTCCATTTTCCAATTTCCGAAAGGATGAAGAGGACTCGTTAATCCTCGAATGCGGCAACTTGATTTATCACCATGTGTACTATCTGTGTCAAGGAGGTAGATTTACCATCCATAAGGCTCTCATTAACTACGTGGTCAAGATCGAGAACGATAAGAAATTAGATGCGTATACGTTACATATTAGGTAACCTTGGTACATCCAGACGAGGAGGTGGAGGCAATAAATAAGAATACCTATAGAGCCGTGTATTCCTCCATCATACTTATCATACAAAATATTTAAAAAATATATAATTGTTTATTTTTATGAGGATAGTCGTAGGTGCCTCTGAATATTTATTTTCTCAAGACCTTTGTTTATATTTAGCTATGCTGAAATCCGATAGCGCTGTATTTAAGCTTTAAATTAATTAATTATCCATATGACTTATATTCACTATATGTTTTGGCTTAGTTTCGATAAAGAAAATTTGAAATTCTGGACCGAAAAGTAGCCTAACTTTTATATTTCCACTGTATTGTGTATTCCGGAGTAAACTCGGAGTGAAACTCATCGCGCTAACAACTGGAAAGGAAGAACGACATCTGCTTGGCCAGCTAGTGTATAATTTTTGCAACTTTGCTTAAAGTCTATCAAGTTGTGTGTAGTTTAGATGTTATTTTTTAAATACAATAAATAGTTGAAACCATTTAATTTCTTTTATTTGTTTTTCATCACAATTCTCTTTTACTTTTTAAGTTGATTGGTTTTGGTTAGCTTAAGTTCAGACGACTAAGCGTAAAAAAGTTAAAAGGTAAATAAGAACAGCCTGCGCTCAATATTAACCTAAGTTTAATAAAAAATAAAAATATAAATTTAGTAATAAATAAATAAATTAAGTAATCTTAGCGGTCAGCCGCCGTAGAGTCTACACTGAAGATGCCTCGTGTAGAGGCGAAACACGTGTCGTATTATCGTCGATGGTGTGTCTTGCCTGGAATAGTGGTGTTGGGAGGAGTGGTGCTGGGACTAGTGGTGACGGAGTTAGTGCATGCAATTGAGGAGGGCGGGAGGTGCTCTTCAATCCAGGTAAGACACATCATTGTATTTGTTTAGCGGAAGGTTGCGAAGAAATTTATATTTTTATTTTTTATTATAATGGATTTCCGCAAAGTAACGCCTGATTCTATAAATAACCTAAGTTTAGCTGGCAAATCTTATATTATTGATACAAATATTCGCTGTAAGTAATTAATACATATTCCATAGTACTTATTTATATAATATTAAATAAAATAATTCAATAATACCTAAATCATCGAATTTCTTAGAGTAATTAATTCCCTTCTATAAATCTTAATTCAACAATGCTCTGCGGGAGCCTGCTTTTATTACAAAACTATCTACCAACCGCCCGCTGATTTGCCTACGGGAAGTTATTCCCTAAGTTTATAAGTATGTTTTTCAGAATTATAATCAGCTTTTGCTCTTATTCGGATATTATGTTATATCGACCCTACCATATCATAATCTCTACTCCCGTCTAGACATAATTGAGCAGCATCTTCAAAAAAAAATTTAACTACTCATCTTTACTTTTTAGTGTTCTATATAATACATTATGGAATTATTCTAAGCCTAAGTATAGCTAATTATTTAATATTGTGAAAATATTTTAATATATTTAACACCGGCACTGAATTGTAACAACTACAATGGGCATCGTTTATTTCATGAAACTTATCTGCTGTTATTAAAAGTTTAAAAGTTTCGCTTTTTTAGCACTTTGAACGAACCAATAAGTATGTGAGGCGTAATATGTATACATATGTTTCTAAACATGTTACATGCGTAAACATGTTACGTTACGTATCCACTGCTGTTTATTGTAATTGGTGTTTAACACTTTTATCACAAAAATAAAATTTACAATGAAGAGCAACAAGTGATAGAAACAAAAATACATCCCTCATTTAGAAATCTTTCGTCTTCCTCAATTATGCATTGCAAGGCACCTGTTGCTTTTTAATCCTATGACAATGCATCTGTGAACTGAGTTCACTCTACAAAGGATTGAAAATGGGTTACAATGATACTATGGTGACTTTTCACTTTTTAACAATTGAATTAAATTAGTAAGGTAAAAAATATTTTTGAAACAAGTTGAGCATAATCAGACGCTGAAAAAGTTTTTGAGCATTGATTGTTTGATTAACAGTTTGTTAAAATATTGCTTTTAATGCATTTTGTCTACTTTCTTTATTTACAGTAAATTTCAAGTTTTAGTATTTTAAAATACAATTTAATTCTACAAGAACGTGCATTGGCAGCGTACGATAATCGACTACCTCATTGTGGTCACCTTATACGTGCGTATCATATATGGTAACTCTTGATCTGAGGGCCACTGGTTTGAATCTTGCACGGAACAAGTATTTGTATGGTCTACAAAATTTGCACAATTATTCCTTGTCTGGATGTATGTTCTTGTGAAATTTGTGTATGTAAACTGCCTCCACGGTACAGAAGAAAATTATAGTGTGGGTAACTTTTTTCTAATCTTCCTTCATTAGAAGGAGCTTTTAATCAGGAGTAAGCTTTTGAGGCTAATGAAGAAGAAGTTATATTATATACATAAAATAATGTCCTTTAGACCGAATTTCGGGCACGGCAGCATGGACAGGATTATAGTGCCCAAAAGTATGCGCAACCACAGGTGCACTCTCTATTCCTTCACTGTCATGGTCAACTTTTTTAGACATATCAGACATACAGTGTTCATCGGAATCTCACCACGAACGGTTGTCGGCTCTTCAGCTGCGCAGTATTACTCATCAGTCGAGCCTGTGCGCTCCCGAGTCATAAAGTTCTTAAGTGTAAAGAAAAATAATCGGTTAATTACAGAAGTGCTTCAGTGGTTCTATGTGACATTGCAGCTGCCAGGTTGTATCAGCCCGCCGATGTTTCGTGTTTCTTTTGTTTAGTGTTTAGTGTTAGTGTAGAGCCCCAAGTTCTGCCTATTTGCATTTAACTGTAAGTAGTTGAAGTCACATCCCTGGCTCGCGAACTCCGCGAGACAAACACCACATGGAGCACTCAGACATCACTGAACAGTTGCCGTATAGTCGTCATAATGAAGTCAATCTCATTTTTTTTTCGAACCGTCGGGGCTCGTTCAGGTCCATTTCTTGTGGGGCTGCTTTTGGAAAAAAGACTTCATCATAAAGAATCCCTCTTTCTCCATGTATTCGGTCAACTGCTGAACTCTTGGGTTCCTTTGCCTTATTCTGAATTTCCCTATCTTGATCCGTTTTCTCCTGTGACTAGTTTTGCATTAAAGCCTCCCAGTACCACCGAATAGTAGGTTTTGGAGAAATATAGGGATGAAATGTATCTTTAGAAATACCCTCATACATATCCTCTACCTCCTCATCGGGATGTGCTGAGGTTTGTACGTAAGCCTATATGATCTTCAACGAATACCGTTTGGTGATTTTGAGTATAAGGCACGCAATCCTCGTCCACACACTCACTATCTTTACAACGTTGTAAACTAGAGACTTGTGGACGATAAATCCGACACCTCCCTGGGACAGATGATTGCTATCCCGATGATAGAACAAGTTGCAGGATTCTAGGATTGTCCTCCCCCTCTCTTCGGATCTCGGATAATCCTATAATATTAAATCGCAATTTATCTATCTCTACTTTCAGCTCTAGTACCTTCTCGTTAGGTGCGTGTATTAAATTTTGCAAGGTCGAGTCGTAATTTTTTTTTAAATAAGGGCATTGATGATAATTTTGAAATTTTAAATGACGCCACAATAATAGATCGCATCCAGGCGAAATCGAGACAGGTCGCTAGTTTTACATCTACGAGTATTACAACCTATTAAAGTCCACTGCTGAACATAGGCTCCCCTATAGATTGCTCCAAAGGGGTATATTTGCCATCATTACCACGGTTTGGCAACCGCAGTTATTTATAGTAAGTCATTAGGAAGACGCTGCTGCCGATCTCCTGATATGTTTCCCTTTATCGCCTCTTACGTCACCTAAGGGATAATGTTATGGTGTAGTTGATATTCTTACGCAGCCACTCAGGTTTTTGCACTTTTAACAGATCGGTGCTGTTAAACAAACTCTTATATCACAACGGATTGACAGTAAGTAGTAGTCAGTAGTAGTCTTACATAATCTTAGTTTTTAATAGTTCTAATTGTGTGGCGTGTTATCTATAATGTGGCGTTGACTGCCTCGTTGGTCTAGTAGTTGTAGTAGTGCGACTGCTGATCGTGAGGTCCTGGGTTCGGATCCCAGGTCAGCCAAAAAATCAATTACTGAGTTTTTCCGTCAAGAAATTCTCAGTAGTTGCCCGGAGTCAGGAAGTTGACGGTGTCTCACCCCCGTGCCTCGGAAAGCACATAAAGCCGTGGCTCCTGCGCCTGATCTCTCTAAGTTCGTGTCGGTTTACCGTCCCATCGGTTATTGAGGGTGTGGGAATATAGAGTGCACCTGTATTTGCGCATAAAGTTGGGCACTATAATCCTGTTCTGCGCCGATGGCTAGTCTCCGTTGAGACTGGCCGCCGTGACCGAAAAAAAAATCGGTCTATAGGGCATTAATGTGACGTTATTTAGATTTAAGATAATCAAATGCCATTTAATTTGTAAATTTTTCCTTTTTATAAAAAAAGGTTTCAAGTTTCTTTCTGGCATATGTTCCTAATGATTCATCACAATCGGTTCAGTCAGTCTGAAAATTAGCTCGGACAGACAGATTTATACAAAGAGATAAATATTCTAGAATTAGTTTTATTTATGTCTTAATAGCGCAAATAACCCACTGAGTTAAATAGAAGCCAGATATTTCGATAAATCAAAGTGATATAAATGTGTAGGTATATACAAATTTGTTCCTAATAAAGAACATTTACATGTTTCCATAGAAACTATAATATACCGTATGTGAACATGGAATATCAAATCAAATAACATCAATCAATCTAGTTACTAAGGAAATAAGTCGAAAAAATTATCATATAACAAACTCTTCATGGAACAAAGAGAATGAAAACGTTAAACAAAATTAACAACGATAACGTGAATAAAGATGTTTAATGTAAATAGTACAGATAGAAGTGTTTTTGATAAAAACTTAAAACTTGAAGTCATAAACTACAAAAGAATATATAATATGTTGTACAATGATCGTTTAGATACTTTGATCGTTTACTTACTACTTTAAAATTTACGAAGAAAAATGACAAAGGAAATTTAAGCTGCAGATGTCAGTGTCGGAGTCGGCAACGTACCCTTCGGTAGGAAGTTAATCGATCAAAGTGGCGCTATATTGAATATAGGAAGAAGACTACTAAGAAGACCACAGCATAGAATGTATGCGCAAAATAAGTATATGCATTTTAAGAAGCACAAGAGGTGTGTCAGAATCATGCCAAATGACAATCCGTTGTCTCTCAGCCTGCCCCTCTGGGTGACTGGCGAGAGTGTATATGTTTTATATAGCCGTTACAATCCAGTTAATATTATAAAAAAGTTATTTAATTGCTGTTATGTCTAGCTGTCTAGCAGAAGACTTAAAAGGGTTTTGATGTGTTTGATACCATCGGCTTAGGAAACTTTTTGAACTCTTTTGTGGAGAACGAGATTAAAATTTACTATTAAAATTAAAGTTTTTCAATCATATCAAAACTCCTGCTAGTGAATTTGACCTAAAATAATTGAAATAAAATCCGTAACTAGTTTTAATCCATTTTGAAAAACACTATCAATCTTATTGTTGTTTAAACATGTTTATTTTCGTTAATCGTTTTTCTACGTGGTAGAGCCATGATGCAGTTATATTAGTAGTATAGTTATAGCACGAATGCGTCAGCTCGACCGTGGAAGGACCACGCTCTCACAGAATACCAGCGTAAAATAGTAGCATATTGCTGCAGTGTTTCGTATGGTGAATGTAGGGAACCGGAGACTCTTCCAGAAGAGTCTTCCAGAAGAGATGGGATGCTTCGTTTCCAGAAACGAAGCATCCCATCTTAGTCCTCACGGGTGACAACGCATTTGCATTTTTATTCGTAATCGAGGATAGATGTAGATGTCTATGGGCCAGAACAACCACTTACCATCAGGCAAACTATGTGCACGTTTGTCACCCTATCCTATATAAAAAAAATAATAGGCATTCAATATTATAATATTATATGTTTTCAAATATTGAATAATTAAATAAATTTATTACAATATCAAATTAATATAATTTCTATTACAAAACTTTTTTTTATTACTTTTTTTCATAGTATCATCAATTTAGAGGGAACTTGGTGTGAGTGCTAAAGCTTCCGTATCGTAATCTAACCGTTAACGTTGACCCAACATCACAAACGCTAATGTACTTTATAGCTTTTATAAAAATTAACTTGAGTATATTTGTTTGTATATTGCATTTCGTGTTTTAGTGAAACATTTGTCTTTCTGAAATAACTTAGATAATTCTTTTACACTGGTTTTTAACAGGTTTCGTTTTTAAATTTTAATGTTACTATGTTCAGAAAAACTACCATATTTATTTTATTTTATTAATATTACTAATTTTAATAGTAATCGTTATTGGTAGATTGGTATTCGTTGAAAAAACGTCTTAATTTTTTTTAAATTCACCCACCTCTAGTATTTTACCCTGTATAATGGAGGTGATTTCAAATAAAAACATAAATTGTAAATGGGGAATACTCTGATTAATAACAATTATTGTTATTCACAGACCACACAAACACTTGCTTTAGGCGGGAGACTAACCCTCTACTCACAACGCCGCGACTAAATCCTTAGTTGGGTTTGCCATTTATCATTGGAATTTTCATATAATTTCCCAGAACAAGACACCGAGAAGACAGTCAATTATTTTTCTTTGAAGCCGGTCTTAACTTCTTAGTATAATTATAATAACCTATATACTCGTGAAGGTGACAACAAGCTAACAGTCTATCTGATACGAAGCTGCTAGCGTAACGTATTCAGTTCAGTTACAAGCGATGTATGCTATAAATGCGTCCACAAACCTGATGACTAATAAGAAATTCACCAGTTAGTGATCATAACGACCCGTCAAATTACAACACCACATGGTGGTAGAAATATGTAAGGGAAGGTGATGTACCACCTCCCATCCCACGGGTTTCGTCACGATACACTGTGACGATATTGTCTTACAATGTTAAACACGCGGTTAATTAGCATTTATACTCGCAATGAATACAGTAATTAGTGCTGGCGAGGATCGAACTCGGGTTATTACTCGGGTACTGTGTGGCGTTTACTTACGGCGATTGTTCAACCCCTGAGCTACATCAACAACAAATTATATCTCAAAACGTTGACCTCTACGTTTTGAGATATAATTTATATCAGTATTTTACTATTATAATTATCATCATCATAGATATACGGCTTGTTTACAAATATGTTCGTATAGGTACCATTTCGTTCTTTAATTACGTTATCGACATATTAGTACTTTTTCTGTTTCTATCACGGAACTCAAAATTTGACTGACAAAAAGTTACACACATATCTTTGGTTATACGTTCCATCCAGTTGGCAGTGAACAAAGATAGTATCTTCCGGCCAATTTTCCACCAAAACACAAAATAAAAATGTCATGCTATGAATTAAATTAGTGTGAAATCATTTTTAATTTATATTTCTATTCGTTATTATTATACCACTAAATATTTTGATTATATTCTTTAAATATTGCTGTTAAGGCTTTAAATTACACTAGTTATAAAATATTTAGAAAACATATAAAAATTATCACAACTTACAAGTAATATATTGTTACAAAATACATTTCTATTCGTGAGATCTTGTTGGCGGTAACTGCCACTATTCCTGTTGTTCTGTATACAGCTCCACCGACGCGACGCTGTCAAAGGTGAAGTGCCCTTTCAACATACACTGCAACGCCCGGAGCGCAATTAAGAAAACACAGCCTTGTAAAGAACCTACAAAAGGAATAACAGTTCAACACTGGTAGATAAAAGGATTTTTGTAGTTTATCACACAGAAATAAACAATACACAATAACAAATCATAAAACAAAATAAGCGATATCTACTACACAAATGAAATGAAGAGATTAAAATACTCGTATTTGCTTCGAATTCTAATTTTAAAATGTAACATATTTATGTTTTTAAAATATCAATATTAACGGTAAATAAAACCAATCCATAACGGTATATAAAGTCAATGTTAATATAGTTATCAATGTAAATATTAACTGACTACAGCCACCGTTATTCTGAAATAAAATATATAAATTTATTGAAAATGACTAGGCTTTTCCTCGTTTTTTTGTAAATGTTTAATTTTAAAAGAAATGTTTAGTGTTAGTAACTCCTAGCGTCTATCATTTTCATGGGAAAAAGTAAGTGTCATCAGCCTTAACGTAAATAGTAAAAAAATCACCAAAGAAAGCGCCGCCCAAGGTATTTTATATGATTCATTCATTCATTACAGGGCTTCATAAGTCCACTGCTGAGCATAGACCTTGCTCAAGCAATACCACAAGGCACGGTCCTGCTACATCCATCGACATGTCTTACCAGGTCGTCACTCGATCACACAGGTATCCTCACGATGTTTATCTTCATCGCCATTTTAAATTAACGATTAAAATAGCAAGTAAAACGTTGATTGGTGCCGACGGTGATTGATCCCGGGTTTTTAACTACTGTATTATTTACAATTGGTTAATTAAAAATTGATGTTTTATATAAAATCTGATATTTTGATAAGAATTAATTTACTTTGGTAGTTTTTAGGGTTAGTCTGTAAAAGTATTAAATATATTTCCAGACCGTCGTCCTCTTAACAGTTGAATAGAGAATGGAAGAAACATGGTCCTTGTTATATTATATGTAGGTAAGTACCCAAACGACTTGTAAATGAGTGGTTTTATGTATATCTATGTAATAAAAACATCATCACTACCATCATCATCAGCCCGTGAAAGTCCGCTGCTGGTCTAGTCCGGAATAAGCACATTATAATGATGCAATAAAATTAAAACTCCGAATTACAAGTTTCATAAAAAGAATTTAACATGATCTTCTGATGATTATGTAATTAAATTTTTCGTTATATTTAATATTTTCAAAAACGTATGAAAAAATATTTCAACTCTTGACGGTAAAGAGATCAACGCGCGCGTGCACAAAATTCACAACTCAAACTTTAGTTGCATCTTTATGTCCCAGTCTTTCAGACATAATTCAACAATCTTTAATAATATCAAAATAAAATAGAGTAAATGTATACTTTACTAAATTTTAGCGTAAAAATAGTCGAATACTTTAGTTGTTACACTTACAATCAAAACGGGTTACCTAAAAGTGACTTCGAACAACTTTAATTTATGCTGTAATAAACATTGAAGGAAAATTAAATAAAACTTAAAAGTATTATTACTTCAAAACAATAAAAGGAAAGTATTTTAAATACTTCTTTAAGAGTTCAGAGAGTCGTCCTGTCCACGAAACAGACACTATAATTGAACTATTCAAATATTCATATATGATTCGTGGGACAGGGAAAGAGTTAAAACAGAATATCGTTCAAAATTTTTTATATTATCTAAACGCAACTCTGGTAGTTTACACGTAAAACTTTTTGTAAGCACGTACGTTTAGCTTTTGCATGCATTGGGCCGTATTCATTTATCCTGATCAAAGGGTCCAGAAGCGAGGGTCGCGCGCATGTTTGAAGTTTTAATGCGAATCGTCCGCTTCGTAATTATTAGTCGAGTATCGTCGCATCGGCTGCGGCGGCGCGGTGGTCGATAGGGCGAGCGACAGGCGGTGTCGGCCGGGTCACGCTGTTGCGATCGATCTGAGGGAGCACGGCGCGCGTCGCCGGGACCGAATTCCGTCGGCAGTCCGCCGTACGACACCGGCGGCAACGAAGCCGGAGGCCGCGCCTCAATGCGCCCACCGTTCGTGCCATGAGCGGCGTGCCGCTGCTCCTAGCCTTCGCGGCCGCCTTCCTCCCGCAAGTCAACCATGTCGCGTGAGTATTAACCCCTACTATAATCAATGCAAATATCCATACAACATACAATAATCTAATGCGTAAAATACAGCGCGGTTTTAAATCGAAAACATTAAATTTACGATCTTACGGTATTTACTATTTTCTTTTTACTGCGTATAAAACTCGTGTATTTTAATAGACCAAATCAAGTAGAATTAATAAAAATTAAGTAAGATAAAAGAAAACAATTTACTAGATGCAAAAGATTCTTACTCTTTTTAAATTATTGTTGACGATGTTAGTATTATAATTGTGACCAATTTATGACAGAAACTCGTTTTCATTTCATATTTTTATTGTTTCTTAATCGGTCAAAATATTAATTTTTAATTTTTTAAATAGATTTCGTTATTTATTAGATTTGTTTGTTCGTAATAAAATTAAAATTTTCTTTAGTATTTGTTTCATTTTACTTGAAAGCTTGTGACATCACCACCCTATTTAGTTTTGTCGTATCGTATCCTTTTTATATTAGTTAAAACAATAGATAAAAGTTTTCCCGTTCTTCGGATTAGCACAAAGCTTTGCGACTTACAAAAATGCTTCACTCAAATGAACGTACGTTGCGTGAATGTGAAGCTGATTTTATCGATTTGTCAAATATTTGGAGTGAATACGTTCGTGGGGTTACTTAGTCATTTTTTACGGATCCTTCCGTAAATGATGAAAAAAAAACTACATGGAACTGAATAAAACCACACATCTTTCTCCGCAATAACTTTCTTAGATAATGATTGAACTCCGATTAATATTTGAAAGTGAGTAATTTTCAAGTAGATGTTTTTTGCAAATACTGAATTATTTTACTTGAAATATATATATATATATATATATAATGAATTATGTAAAGATACAAATTCGAATAACAATTTTGCTAGATACTGAAAGCGATTATACCATATTTAATTGTTCATGATATTTTTTGTAATAATTAATCATAATATACAGCAGAAACGAATTAATGAAAGAATATAGGCCCAATGCATTGATGCATTGTAAACAAAAAAACTTAAAAGATATCATTAAATAGCTACTTAAAAAAACCGGAGAGAAAATAAATGTAACATTTTCTATTACTTTATAAAAGAAAACCATTGAAAAACATCTTTAAATTTTATTTTGTCACAATTGTGATATGATAATTAACGGCCACGAGAGGTTAATTATGTTTATTTTTAAATTAAATAAAGGTGTTTAAGGTTTATACTTCATTTACTTTTAAAAAAAGATAAGCTTTATATGTACGTTTCAAATTACTTGTACATAAAAACGTATGGTAATAGTCTCCGGGGCTTGGAGAAGACTCGAAGTTCAAATTATAATTAGTAACAGCCCAAAATTCAAGATGAATTGCTAACTAAAACACCAGACAATATAAGATTGATTTCTCTTTTTAATTATTCCAATTTAGAGTGTATTTTTAATGAATCAACTATACAATACTATTCTGCGCCACCTATAATAATACCATAGTTAATTGTAAATCATAACAAATTTTATCACATAAGACTATATCAAAAAGAAATTAATCAGGTCACGAAAATCCAGCTTAACATAAAATTATTGTTGACAATATTATTGCTACATGTGTATGCAAATATTACTAATAATTTAATCGAACAAATTTATAATTTTTGTATAATTTGCATAATAATTTTAGAACAGGTGGTTGGTCGCTTTAATAAGAATAACATTTTTATCAATAACAAGCGATTCCGCTTCACAAAAGAAAAATCCTCGATGAGTCTTAAGAGTTCTTAAGCTAATTTCATATACTCAAAAGGCCTGTGAAAGGTACTGTAACTTTGGCGATGTCTTCTATGATGTCTCGAGGACATTTGATTATGCGGATCATAAAAGTTCAATTTATAAACTGGAATACTATCTATAGAATACGACCTAGTAAGATCATAATATCGATAACTTGCAATAAACAGGTATCGACACTTGTCCTTTTTTATTCTTGATGTACATAAATGATATTTTTATACTTCAAAAATTTCTGAAATAATTATGTTTGCTGATGACTCATTCATTTAGTATGAGCTATCAAAATTCCACTTCCAAAATTGGTTATCCCCACTGATTGCCTTAAAGGGGGAATATTTGACATAGTTGCATGCTTGGCAAACATGTTGGCCAGCACAGTTTTTATTTGACTTTGTGTTATTATCAAGAAGATGCTGCTACTTGCTGATTAATTTACTTCTGTCGCTTCCTACGATATCCACAGAGTGATATGGGGTAGTGGTTTCTCAAACACCACCACTACAAGGCGAAAACTTTTCTGCCGGTGGTTTAATGTTGATACACATTAAAAATTCATCAAAATGAAATAAAAACTAATGACTGTCATACATTTACACGAACACTACAAAGTACAACAATACAAAATACAAGAATAAAGCTCTTTTACGGGTATTTGTTAAAAGCTACTTGGTTCTGAAAAAGGCCAACTAAATACAGGTTGTTGTTTACAAACGGTATGCAATAAGCAATTTGCTTCTAAATGCAAGAAAAACAAAACTTTTAGAGTTCGCACTGTATTTTAAATGTCCAATGGTGTTTTACTATGAGGTTCTGCAGCTATATTAGAAATTACTCTTCATTTTACAGAAACAAACGACAATAGTATAAACAGACAATATATACTACTTGGAAAACCGCGTATGGCTATGTGATTTTTTATGAAGACTACTAATATGTTGACCCTTCGTCGTTATTTATTCTTGAAAACATTATGTACCTATGCTGTATCCTAATAGATACACAAAAATATAAATTTATTTAATTAAAAGCGAAAAATCTCCTGTATACAACGGTTCAAGATTCTTCTTTTACAACTCCTAAATCTAGAGAATAATAGAATCTATATATATTTATATATACTTTAATGTATTTGGCTAAAACTTTTCCGAGTAAATTTTACGATCAAAGTGCAACAATATTACATAAAATTGTTTATTTTAAAATACCTTAAAGTAACTTTTAAATAAGCTTATGTAATGTTGAACGTTAAAAAGGCCTAATATAAAAAGATCATAATATTATATATTGAGGGTAACCACGAGCGCAATAAATTCTTTTTTTTTTTTTTGCAAGTCCTCTGGTTACTAATGTATTGTTAAAATGAACAATGAAAAGATTAATATACATTTGGCATTATATTCGTTTTTGATTTTATTAATAGTAAATATTTTTAAATAACATTGCAACATAGTATTAAAAAGATGACCCCAGAGATTTTCGGTTTAAAGAACTTTATTTCCCATTAAGACAATAAGTCACTTACATGAGAACAATAACATCTAATTTATAATTCTAGTGCGTGTGGGTAGTAAAAAATAAATAAAAATTATACCGGTTGATCGTTAACCAAGAAGCGAGTTCATTGTGTTCCTATCAACTAGAAGGCTGTGGTCCAAGTATAATTTTCCTTTGATAAATGGTTGTTTCTGAAAAGCGGATTAAATACTAATTTGGTCAGTATTGAAAGAAAACATCTTACTTAAACCTACATGGCGGAGAAATTAAAAAATATTTCGAAGACTTGTGAAGTCCGCCAATACGCCTTTTAAGCTGCTCTACTCTAAGCCCTCAGAAATGAGAGGGGGGCGTTCCCCGGCTTTGTTTGTTTAAAGGCTGTAGCTTTACTATCTTACAACTTTACTTCAATATTTATGCCGCTAAACAACTGTACTCGTACTGATAGTACTGTCTTCCGGGTGGAAAGGCTACAGAGCCAGTATAATTACAGGTTATTAAACTTTTTATCGTAGTCTTCATATTTAGACGAAAGTAAGCTTATTAGAGCCGTGCTGCAGCTTTATTATGGTTATAACACGAATGGGTCAACTAGACCGGAGTAGGACCATGCTCTCACAGATTCTTAATCGAGTGTAGATGTAGATGGATAGAATCTTTGAGCCACAGCATCTACCTGCTATCAGATGGACTGTGTACTCTTTTGATACCCTTATTCTATATATACATCTGTGGAGTTCTTTGTTTGAAGTTGACAGTCAGTATCCGAGGTTCATTATAACTATATACTATCTGGTACAATAACACAAAACATTAGTGTTATTCCTCAGATATTATATAGGTTTGTAATCGTGGTGGCGGGGATCTAACCCGTACTGTTCAGGTACTGTAAATTTACTACAATTTAAACCCTGAATTTAGACCTCGTATTAAATAGTTCGTTAATCAATGATTAAAGGAGAAGTCAACTATAACTGATTATCGTAAGTTTAAATATGTAATTGACTGTTTAAAAAAGAACGATATTATATTTAATTGAATTAAACCAAACCAAATAAATGCGTTCTGTGTAAATGACACAAACTAAAATAATTATCTATTTTTAATCGAACCCTGTCCTGCCAAATATCTCCTGCCGCCGGAATAGATAGTTTACGTTTACGGTGTTAAAGAAAACATAAACTACTTGGTTACGCCGTCGCCTTGAATCAAGCCACATAAGTTTTTCAGGAATTTACCATAGTCTTCTCTGGGTGGTAGTACTCGCGGTTTTTTTATTAAAATTTAGTATTACAATGTTTATTATTTTATAATAAATACAAATTAAAATCTTTACTTCACATATACTGTAATATATTTTAACGGATACATACCAATATGTATGTTGCAAAATAACAGATAATTCGATTGGCTCAATACCTAAAGTAGTTTTTACTAGTTTGGTATCACTAAGAGATAGCTAAAGTACGAAATCTCGAATAAGGTGCCCCGAGAGTCATAAAAAAGATTGCGGTAGGGTTATGCTCTGAAGTGGCTTTAACGGCCCGATGCTACGACTAAAATATATAACTTGGAGCCTTCCGATAACATTTGCGAATTGATCTTAAATTTTTAATCAAAATTTATTTTATTGTACTTTGAAATTTAAAGTAAAACGATTCTCAGAGGAACACAAATGTTTACACAGTTGTTAGAGATTTATTTTTAAAAACTGTTTTGCACATAAGGTCTTGGTCCACTACTATGGTATACGATATACATAAGTTTTTTTATTGTATAAAAAGAAGTAACAAACGCGCGCACAGTCTACCTATGGTAAGTGGATGCTGTGCCCGAAATACATTTATTTCTATCCACAATTAAGAATAAAAAATTCAGATGCATTGCAACCTCTGAGGATTAAGATGAGATGCATATATAATAATAAGTTGTCATACTATGAGCGTACCAGTACCAAAAACACGGCAGTCGGTATTGCACCCACAAGATATTAATGTAAACAACGTATCTCACCTATATACATACAATGCTAAACGCATGACCGTCTCATTCCGTTCAATATGTTGTGTACGAATATGATGCCCTTTCTATAGAATGTTTCTCATTTTATTCAGAGCTTCCCCTCAGGCGGAGCGTCGAGAACTAGCAATGTTTGCTATTATTTGTGTAATGGTGGGCATACGCGGTTACAATGCGTGTGATCGCCTGGTAGAGCGCTAAGGTAACGGCGTGTTCGATGTACGTAGCAACCTTACATTACATTTAAGTACAGGATCAAAAGGCGGACTTAATGCTAAAAGAATTCTCTGCCAGTATCAGAACTTGCCACTTATTCTCGTTCACTGTCTACTCAGTCATGACAATGTAATATTGTGGGATTTTTGGTGTTTAAATGAAATATATGTTACTCGTAAGACGGTCCAAACTATATTGTCAGAAGACAGGTTGAATTTAATGTTCAAACATACAAATCACACGCGGAGAGGGGATTGCCGCGTAAGCTGAATTTTACACGTCCGTGAGAGCGAGTCCACCTTTACACACCCGTGGGACCATTTTCTTGCTTACATTATTTTGATCACATTATAACAAGCTACAGTGTTGATCGGTGACAGAACGGTCTAGTAGACATTGTTACCTATCCGAAACGGTTACGGTCATTGTATGGAATGTTGAACAAAAAATATCTATATAAAATACTAATACGATACCATCCTCACCATTTGGATGATTAGCGGTGCACTAATGTGCGTTTTACTAGGAGTTTTCTTCCTCCCACAACTTCTTTGTAGAATTGTTTACCAGTGGCGATTTTCTCGGACCGATAAAACTTTGGAACCTTCAAGAAAAGAACTAACTCCTTTGTAAAAGGCCGGTAACGCACCTGCAATTCTCCTGGTGTTACGGTTGTTTATGGGTGGCGGTAGTCAGTTACCATCAGGTGAGCCGCATGCTCGTTTGCCCCCTCTTCTATAAAAAATAATTAAAATAACTATTTGAGAAGGTCATAGTTATGTATGTATTCTATGGTTATGGTATATATTTGCTTTAGTTATATAATTCTGTTTCTTATTTCCATATTTAAAGCCCAAAAATAGCCACAAAGCTGGTTTTTTAAAGTCGGCAAACCCACGAAAATAACAGATTGTGTTTGTAATGTTACCTTCTTATTTTACAAGTCGAGAACGCCATCTAGTTATGCATTGTTATTAATTATCAAAGAAATGTTTTAAAATATAAATTAAATTCACCTCCGCTTCCGCATAATGCTTTAAATCATTAAGTAATTTATACTTGAATATTTAAAATTCTGTTTATAAAATGGCACGTGACGAAAACTATCTATAACAACTTGTGTAGTGCTAAAGTAGGTGGAATTATTTACTGAAGTTAACAAACTATTAAAGTTTGACAGCGTTTGTTCCTGGTATTAGTTAAGACTAGAGTAGCAAAGTTATACGAGCGACTAAAATTAGTTATACAAAACAGGGCAACCCTAACATGATTTTGTGTTGTATCGTAAACGTTGTTAAATCTATCGATTGACTTTATAATAAGTGACTTATTGTTAATCAAAATAACTGAAATAAACTATAAACAATAAAGTTATGGACAAAAGGTTGTCAGCTAGCGTATTCTCCGAGCAGCCCACGATCAGTTGTGGACTTAACATTGGGCTGCCGATGTGCTTTACGATGAAAATATAGATTTATGATAGGCTTATCACTTAGAATATTATCTTTATGGATTTGAATACTTAAATGTTTTGTGTACTTGTTAGTGTATTTTTATATGTAAATTTAGTAATTTGAATAATACTAATACAGCTTTATATAATACAGCTATATAATAGGTTATACTATAACTATAAACTATAACTATAACTATAATAGGTATACGGGAGGATTATAAAGTCAATGTTTTTTTGTTAAATATTTTTAATTAATCAAATTATGCAACGTTGTTATCTATGCACTTTTGCCATCTCATAGGTAGTTCATTGATCCCTTTACAAAAAAAACTATGGTGGCGAAAATCAATAAACTCTTTGAAGGCGGTTTGGACTGCCGCATCGGAATTGAATGTTTGTCCTTGTAAGAAGTTGTCAAAATTCCGGAAAAAATGGTAATTAGATAGAGCAAGATTCGAGGAGTACGGTGGATATCGCAGACATTCCAATTGTAGCTCATCTAACTTAGTGATTGTTTGTTGTGCAGTGTGTGGTCTTGCGTTGTCATGAAGCAGCAGTGGCCTAGAGCGATTGACCAATCTCGGTTGTTTAGCAGCTAGTTCTTCCTTCATGGCTTGCAGTTGCTGACAATAGATATCTGCCGTAATCGTTTGGCCAAACTTTAGAAAGCTGTAGTGAACGACACCGGCGCTAGTACACCAAACACATGTAACTTTTTCTGAGTCAATTTTCGTTTAGGGTGAGATTTGGCTGGGTCTCCAGGGTTCACCCATTGCAACGAGCGCTTCCAATTACCATACAGTGTCCACTTTTTATCACAAGTAATGATTTGGTTTAAAATCCCTTCATTTTTGTGTCGGTTGAGCAAAGTAACATAGCAGTCGACGCGTGTTTGCAAGTTCGATTCACTCAATTCATGAGGTACCCATCGTTTAAGTTTTTTTACTTTCCCGATTTGCTTCAAGTGGATTAATACAGTTTTACCACTAAGCCGCTACTATCTTCAATTGATTTGTGATGAATCCGCTTCCACAATAGTCTTTCTTCATTTTCCACTTTGGTCTCCAGCCGTCCACGGGATTGGTTATGAAGGTCGAAATTTCCAGAACGAAAACGTTGAAACTAAAAACGTACCGTGCTTTCTTTTACGACACCAGCGCCGTACACATTATTAATCCTTTGAGCTGTTTCTGCAGTACATGGTAGAACTCGTACTCGTAAATATTCCGATATTCCATGTTTTCCATTGTGCGGTAATAAGCGACGCCAAAGAAAAAAATTATGAGGAAAAAACAAATGAATGACTATTTTCAAAACTCAAAAGTACCAGCTTAGTTAATTTATAATTTGAATTTGGAATTCTTAATCAACATGAGATATTTCAGATCAAAGTGAGCAGTACGACAAAACGATAATTTCAAATGTAAAGACCGAATAATAATAATTGCGCGCGAGCGCTCCTATATAGTGCGGATGTGTATAAAAATCCCTTTTTATCGCGTAATTGTGTCTTGTGAAGACAATAAAAGTGCAGCGATCTCGTCAATTATCACCTCGGATAAAAGCGACAATTACTCATTTTATTTTATCTTGCTATCTCGAAAATTACTCGTGTGCCAACTTAATATGAACCTACAACACACTCCGCCTAAGTCCAAGGAGGGTTCTAGTCTGAAAGGTTATCATCCCGAACAATCGCAATGAGTTTAATTACTACCTTAGACCAAATAACGCAAAGAAAACATAAACACTCTGAGCGTGATTACATTATGAAGGAGATTTAGTAGAATTGCGCAATTATATGATGAATTTCTTGACGGACTTTAGTAAATCAAAGGAAGAAGTTATCAAAACAATGCACGAAAATTTCCATTATTAAAGAACAGGTTCATTCGCTAAAAACTACGATGGATACAATTATAAAGAACACCATGTAATAAAAAATGACATTTCTAGTTTAAAATAATCCCTCGACTATCATTCAGTGGAGCAAAAAAACATTGAAATCACGTATAAATACATTGGATGTAAACAAACTAAAGGATTTGAATAAGGATTTTACCAAACTCGAGCATGACTACGAGTACATCTTTCAAGCATAACTTAACCATGCACAACAACGTGAACGTCTTATGAATCTCGAAATATCCGAGATTCCATTGAATTGCGAAGTGTGCGAAGATGAATATACCTATCAACAGAACCTAAGGATATCTTAATCCCAAATTATTTATCATTTTATAGTTTAAAATCTTCTTAGCTTCCATTAAAAGTTTATACACAGATTAAAGCTTCTTTTACTCTATTTTCAAAATTTAAATAAGGTAAATAAAATAAACAAATGAAAAAACAAAATAATGCGGCAAAATTGTTAGTAATTCATTACATCACGGATAATTAAAATTGTTCTACTGATATTAATTAATGAAAAGGGATTAGATTGTTTTTCTTTTTAATTTAACCTGCCGTGTGAGCTTTAAGAGTCATGTCACGTCGTCATTTGACTCGAGATGAAAAGTTTCGAGCCGTGGGCATGTTAGAAAATGGTACTACTCAACGAGAAGTTGCTGAGGCTCTATCCACCAGCCAAAAAGTGATATCAAGATTGTGATCACATTATTGCAGTGCAGGGGATGTGGCTGAACGGCGCACGGGTAGATATCATGTTACTACGCAGAGACAGGATCGATTTCTCCACATGACAGCCAGAAGACAACCAATATAACAGCACGAACAACTACACTCCTCAGCTGCTGGTAAGATACCAAATCATTCGGAGGAGGTTGCATGAAGTTGTTCTTCAAGCTCGACGACCGCTACGTGTTCCAGCATTGCGACGTGGCAATCTCGCTCAGCGGCTTTCGTGGGCTCGGGAGCATTTATCATGGAGTGACGAAAAATGGTCTTTGGAACTGTTCACCGATGAGTCCCGGTTTGGGTTTCATCTGGATTCACAAAAAACAAAGGTTTGGAGAACTCCTGCAAGAGTAAGCCATCTACGTCACCCTCAGGAGGTCCACTCATACCAAGGCGGGACACATGGTGTGGGTAGGAATTCGTCTTCGCGAATGAACGCAGCTTGTTTGAATCCAAGGCAGCATGACGGCACAAAAATACCACGAGAAGGTAGTAGAACCTGTTATTTTATAACACAGATTTCAAATGGGCTTGGAATTTTTAATCATGCACGATAATGCTCCTTCCAATAGGGCGCGGCTGGTGTCGGTCTCTAAGATCACGATATTCAACTTTTGGATTATCTGCACAGTCACCCGACTTAAATCCTATCGAGCGTGCCTGGGAAATTTTACAAAGAAAAGCTTTGAGAGATTTCCCGCCAAGTTTGCCGACGGAAAAACAACTTTACGAACACTTACTAAGAACATGGGACCTCATAAGCTCATAACGCAGCAAGACACTGACAATTTAATTTCAAGTATGAACTATCTATGTCGATGTGTAACTAATGTAAGAAATAGCAACACTGATTATTAATATTTAGATTTTATAAGAATTATTAATTTTAATTAAAATTAATAGTGTTATAGGAAGAAATAAAGTTTTTTTTATCATACTAATTTTTTACTGCGATTAAAAAAAATTAAAGTATTTTATTTAAAACAAGAAACTTACGAAATGTCTTTTATTATCTATTAAATACCTTAAAATAACCTATCATTCTACCATTTAATATATCCAAAAATTCTTCATAGATTTTTAGATATTTGATGAAGTATAAAATATCCTCAGATTCTGTCGATATGTTTTTTTATGAAGAGGGAATAGTTCATGCATATCGTATTTTACCTAGATCCCAATCATCTGGTGAACCTAAAAACATCGTCCAGCTGAGGTCTATATAAATGAAGGATAACATAATTTCCGGGATATACCGTAGAAAGAGTATCAATTCTATAGATATTGGTATTGCTCGTGAATCTCGTAATGTACATATCCGTGAACGAACATCTCATTTTTCTTTTAAAAAATCTTCTCTGGTAGACATAGGATAAAGCAACAGTGGTAGAGTCATGCGGTAGCTTTTGCTTTGCTTTTGACACGGATAGGCCGGCTCTAACCGGGGTGGTACCACGACCTCACAGAAATACCAGCGTGAAGTAGAGATTTGCCTCTGCGTTTCGCTCGATGAGTGTAGGTGACCGAAGGCCCAATTCCTCCTCCCCTTAACATTGTAAGAGAATTAAAAAACTACCCCAGGTGGGTACCAGCATCCCCTGGTGACGGAAAATCCCTCGCTGAGCATCCATGACAAAGTTATCCTACTTTACCTGAAAGTGGGTGCTCAGGCTACCCCACGTATTCTGAAGGGGCACAATTCCGCTCGCGACCAAAACTGCTCGGAGCGAGCGGAGCAACAAAACTATGAATTTTCGCAACATCAGGGGACTTCATTCCAACCTTAACGCTGTCCACTACCACCTGGAGACTGCGAAGCCGGCCTTGCTCTTTTTAATCATGACTTAGGTGTCCTCTCCAACGGATATTTCATATATATCCTACCTACCCTGGGTACAAATTAAATACTTCTTTCTACCCCGAGCTGGAGCTTGCAAACAGAGACGATATCTATTTACGACGCCTAGGCATTCATGAAGATACGGACCTGTTCATCCTATGGTTGCGCGTAGACAGCGACGATCATCCCCGCGTTTACGGGTGTCCTATTTCAATTTAATTGCGTCAATCTCTGAGTAAATGCATTTTGATAAATCATTGATATCCACATCTATCCTCAATTAGGTAATGCAGATGAATTGCCCCCCCCCCCTCTGATTACAAAGATGGAGTGCCTCGTTTCACACTCACCGTACTCAGAAGCGTGGTCCTTACACAGTCGAACCAACCCATTCGTGCTACAACCATAACGTAGATTGAAAGTTGGTGTGCATGTTGTTTTCACTAATATTATAAGTACGTAAATAATAAGGTCCTCTAAGGAAAAATTAGCTGATTAGTAGCTTCATCGGCGTCTGCTCACTTTGCTATAAGAAAATCTGTCAAAATGTTCCAAATATAAAAATAAAATTAGAAAAGTGGTTTCATATTGATTATGCTACATTTTAAAACCATTTGTGACGTGACAACGTCTAATAAATCGATGCACACTGGCTGCACGCACGAAAAAGGATGACTCATTGTAACGTTACGCTCATTGTAACGTTACGATCAGAGCGAGAGAGCTGCACGGGCGAGCGAAAGACATGATCGGCTTGAGCGTAAAATTAAATTTATCAAACAAATTGTAGATTTCATTTCAGTCCTTCTTTGTATATACAAAATATTGATAATTCAATAAAAATTATTCAATCATTTCATCAATGTTTGTGCATGTGCATGTGCATGCAATGTTTGTTGCAATGACGTTGTCACGTTAAGCTATCGTCCGTAAACCGACTTTACAGATAACCAATTCTTTATAATTAAGCGTATCAAAAGTCCACTGTTGGATATGGGCCTCCCTAATGTGATGGTGGGTATTTTACTATAGTTACCACGCTTAGTATTTGGGGTGGCACCCAGATTACGTATTATTTTAAGTTATCAGGAAGTTACTAGCTGCCCATCTCCTGTTTTATTATCCTTTCATGACACCCACAGGATTATACGGAGTAGAAATTAAATTTTATTAACAAAATATATCATAACGGTTAGAAAATATTTGAAAATAGTTTGTATACAACTGTAAACTGTATAATAGCAAAACTGATAATAAATGCTCTCAATTAAATTAATTTTATCGCAATTGCAGGATATAAATCCATAAACTCTGGTTTAATTATTTTATTTTATTTTATTGACACACATTGTGTACCTTAACACAAACAGACAGTAGTTATATAAAGGTCTGAAATTAAAAGTATATTTGTGTTGATCTAAACTACAATCCAAAAAAGTGTACCCAGCATAATAATATAAATGCAGTATAATGTTAGTTTTAGCAAAAATAAAACAGATGACAAATACACTAAATGTTAAGAGAAACACGTAAATTTCTTTTAAATCCAACCAGACTACTATTGAATATATCTAGATGTACGTAACTACGCTTAATCTCGTCGTAATCACGGCACATTTTAACAACAGGGTCGAAAAAGGAAGTGTTATTCTTGTGTACGTCTAACCTGAAAATTCTTTGAACACGTTGTCGTATACCGGAATTGAAGTTAATTAGCCTTAGTAACTCTGGGTACTCTATACGAGAATGTACAATTTTGTGCAAAAAAACTTGCTCGGCAAATTGTCTCCTCAAAGGTGATCGCTGGACATTGAAAAACTTTAGTCGAGAGTCGTATGATATAATAAATTATTATTGTTTCTAGCACTTAAATGAAATACTGATTTCGATTCTCATATCTTTCGCATTGAAAATCATCACCATCATCGTCGCAGTCCAAATTCACTTATGAATATAAGCTTTTTCGGAAATTACATGACAAAACACCATAATAATACATAAACCAATAACACGATCCTTAGCAATTGCTCATTTAATATTGCTCTACATTTTGGGGAATCATCCTATGCTTACAGGTACGGATCCACTCGAAACCCATTCTTTTACATCAATGAAATATTTTGAAAACAAATAAATGTTTCAAATCAATATAAATATTTCGAAAACTCCTCATGTTTTTTTGTATATAGGGAATAAAACGTGATTTTTTTGCCTATTATGATCTCAGCCGTTTAAGGATGTTTAAACTAAAATACTAAACATATACCTTTTTTTTTTAAATTGTAATGTAAATAGCAGTACTGTCGTATATACTCAGTAGAATTACAACAATAGTCTCCATATACTGGCACTGTTAATGATTATCTGCATCTGGTCCACTTTGTGGTTGACTGTCATGACTACTAACCACGCATAACAGGGGTTGGTAGTTAGCTCGTATTATTGTATACATGCTAAAGGCACAATTTTAAGTTACTGTTAGCTCATGTTAAGAGTACATATTTTTACATATTTCGTTTACTTATTCGATAGATTATTTTTTTGTTTTCAAACCCGTTTAATTTCTATATCATTATTTTCTTTTAAACTTAAATATCAAAAATTTGATGTGAAACAAAGAATATATATTTTTTGGATATTTCATAGAACTCCTTAGGAGCTTTTAAATTACGTCATACAAATCTTATAGACTTGTATTGACCTGTGTGTAACTTCACATTTTTTTTATTTTAGAAGTAATTAAATTAAAACAGCCGTTTTTTCAATTTGTTATTTAAACTAAAAATAATCTTAAATGAAATCAAACTAAAGTCAAATTTCGATGATGGACAAAACAACAAACTAATTAAAGAACGAAACGTCTTAGAAACATTCGACGCGCCGAACTGTTAGATAGCGAACATGCACTCGCCGACGACTTAAATCTATATAAGCCTTATAAATAGAGGTAGATCGAGTTAGCAATATTTTTAAGTTTTTTGTTTACGTATTATTAATTTCGTGTTTTAGTATTAGATTTTAACATGTGACGTCACACAGCTTTACTTCCCCCTGTCCCTTGTCACACAATGCTACATTTTGTTGCCCCCCCTCCCCCTTAACACGTGATATAATTTATAGATGGCCCCTTACTGATATTTATGAGCCATAACAGAAAACTTGAGGTTGATCGTTACCAAGCTCTTGGACTGGGATTCGTTAATAAAACCAAACGAGCATTACGTGAGAGTCGTAATTTGTATGTCAAGCTTTTAAGTCAACATGTCAGTAGAGTTCCAACAGATCTTTGTTTATTCAGAAAGTTTTCCATAAGAATCGCAACGCCTTCTGAATAATACACAATAAAAAGTTTTAGCAATCAATTTCGAGCTGAAATATTGTCGTATAATGGTGATCTGACATCTTGTATCTGACATCCCCTCAAATACATTAAATTATACCTCATCTTGGGTCAAATCATATAAGTAATGAGAACTAGTGACAAATGATTATTATATAACAAGATTGGATTGCACCTATAAAGGTAAGGGCACCATTATTTTTTCAGATTAACGTGAGATCTTACAACTTACAAAAGCACTTTTTCCGTAATTTTTTTGGAAGCGAATCGTTACACTGAAATCATATTACATAATACTATAAATTATGTAATCTAGTAGGAACATTTTATGAATAAATTAATAGTTAAAAATATTTTTAAAAACATATTTTTATTACTTGTATTTTAGTGCAGGAACAAAATATACTATAAATTAAATCAAACCCATCTATTTATATGATATAAAAGCATGTCGCGAAATTTACCTATTTAAAAAAAATCTAGGAATTACTACTGTAGAATTACCTACTTATGTCAATATCAAGTTACATATTGTTCTTGTTTATGTACACAGGTAAATCACGCGATAAGCTTTTATATCATAAAAAATGTGTAATGTAATAAATTGTTAGGTTTATTTAAAAATTATTTTCTTCTTTGTAGAGAATTTATATATATAAGCTTGTTTTTAACGAAATTGTTTTTTACGATTTATTTCTATTTCATTTTTTAGTTATTTCTGAACATGTTTAGAACGGATTCAACTCGGCTGGGTAGCGTTCGGGAGATTACGACACTACTCGTCAGGTTTACCTCAGCACATGCAAATGAGATTGTACAACCAATGCGGGTTACCAGTGATGACTAATGGATCTGAGACGTGATCTTTCACTGATGGCCGCATGAGGAAGCTTAAGCTCGCTCAGCGAGCTATACGAGATTTCTATACTCAGCGTTTCTCTGCGTGATAAACGTAGAAATTAAGGGGGAAATGGGGATCTCGAGTGGCAGCTTCATACCAGTAAATGACCTGGTAAGAAGACATGTTGAAAGTCGATGGATGCAAGTGGCTCAGGACCGTGCTTGGTGGCACTCTTTAGTGGAGCCTTATGTTCATCAGTCAACTTTTGAAGGTCAGCAATGATATCGAAGATGATGATGATGTTTCTGTTCTGTTCTGTTCACTTCATTTAATGTCGTGTTCATTGTTGCGTCATTGTTGTTTTCTAATCGTTGTCGGTGCCTACAACGTTTGTTTGAATACCACCACACTGTCCCCAACCTTTGTTGAGTTATAACCCTAAAATAAACTACTTTTGGGCGGTCCGCCATATTGGATTTAGAATGACGTTACTTTGCTAAACATGCATTGTCATTCAAACTAAATACGAGTATGTATGCAAAATTTCAGCTCAATCGATTGATAACTGTATTAATATATAATATAACTGCTTTAAAGTTCAATTGCAAGATTTAACCCTAACAAACATTTCAAGTTAAATAAAAGCTTTTAAAAATTCAAACCATTTTATCTGTGTGATTCAAAAGTACGATGTATTGTTTAATTTACTTATTTTAATTGAAATTTTTGAAAAGTATAGATAAAAATCATCACAGTACCAATTTTGATTTAATTTAATCTAAATCATAAGATGAGAAATATAAATGTGTCCATTTATGTTATATTCTCTTTGTTTTTTCGTAGCGGTTAGGTTTAAAGGTTTTTATAATTTCGCTATTTTTAATTAAAACGCTGCTAGAAATATAATGCCATCATTAGGGAAATATACATTTTGATTTTACTGTCAGCATAACTAATAACTTTTAAGGTAAGAAAAAGGAAAGTGTGGCTGTAAGAAAATATTGAAGGTAAAATAATAAGGAGGCCAACATGATAAATCACATGCATTTACATACTGAATTCTAGTCAATGACCTCTATGTATAGGCTGGCTATACACCGTGACATAATGAGGCGATTTGATTTGCGCCATTTTTGCAACAGAAGTGAACGTCCACGGTACTAATAATAGAGATAAGAGAGTGTAATAAAATAAATCGATAAAAATTCTATATCCTACCTGGAGCTAAATAAATAGATTGAACTTTACGGGTAAGCCTCTACCCGTAATATTCATTTTATTTATGTACCATATCAATATAATGCCATCATCATTCATCATCATTAAAGCCCTTCTACTTATATATATATATATATATATATATATATATATATATATATATATATATATATATATATATATATATAAGTATTCTGCTGAACATAGGCCTCCCCCCAAGGAATGCCACAAATCACGGTCCTAAGCCACCTGTATCCATCAACTTCTTGCATGTCTGCATGTCTTACCAGGTTTTCACTCCATCTATTGGGGGGACGTCCTACACTTCCCCATCGGTTATCGGTTCTACGAGCTATATGGCCACCCTGTCACCACTTCAGCTTACTAATCCGTTGGGCGATGTCGGTCACTCTGGTTCTACTTCGTTATCCTCATTCGTAAGTTTATTACGTGGAGAAACCTCGAGCATAGCGCTCTCCATAGTTCGCTGAGCGACTTTAAGCTTCCTCATACGGCCAGAAATGAAGGACCACGTCTGAGGATAGTCGAGTGGTGCTTCGCCAACCGCCATACCAACATTCCTCTTTCCTTTCGACTACATCTCGACTGCAACGGTACAGGGAGAGGAATCTCCTCTAGCCACGGCCCACTAACACACATCCAAGGGCTCGACAAACCCACTCGTGACCAACTCGGCTCAGCCATGTGAGTCCCCGACTTTTAGCATGGGTTACCAAGCCACGATTACTAACCCCCCCGCCTAGGCGGGTAGCCATTCAGGGGTTATTCAAATAGATGAAAAAAAAAACACTCTAATAGGTTATAGTTGGTAAACATTACTTTGCTTATATCCGCGCAATGAAATAAAATTGTCTGTCTTACCTAGTTTGAAGATCACCTTCTGATCCACTATCCCACAAATCTCACCACTATTCCCGCAGCACTAATCCCAGCTCCGCTGTTCCTATTCGTAACACCACTACACTAGGAAAGACACACCACTATCGATAATAAGAGACGAGTTTCGCCTCTACACGGCGCATCCTCAGGTGAAGTATAGACTCTGCGGCGACTGACCGCTAAGAACTTTAATATAATGGATTTCCGCAACGTAACGTTTTGTTCTATTAATTATCACAATCTAATAGCTCTTTATCTACTTTTAGTTGAACTGTTGCTGTGAGAATTTTAATGGGTATGATTTGACATTAAATTTGAAATTCAAATAAATTTTGAGAGGAAGTTCCCTTTCTGAAGTTATTCATTTGTTTCGCCGGCCTTAGGTTCTTCTGCAATATTGTCATAGACCTAAGAAAATGCGTGTTATTTTTAATATGAGTTCCAACTTGAAAAAGATGCGTCTCAAACGGTACGCAAGTACGCAATATCAATTATTTATATATGGATAAATTTCTATCTTTCAAGAATTTGTTTTTCGACAAATAGGGTTGAAAATGATGAAATTAAGGCAATAGCAGAAGCGAATATATCTCAAACCTAAAATAATAAGATAAAGAAATAAGTGACGACAGAAACGTTGGCAAAATCAGCTGAACTAAAACTAGAGACGCTTTTTCACGAACTCTTCTTCTCTTCTTCTTTTTCAACTTTCTGATAGGCAAAAATTTTAATTCCGCAGAATCAGTAAAAACGCTTTTAAGGCATTTATTGATTCTCATGTAGCTGACTTCTATAGGAAATACATTTAAAAAAAAACTCCTTATAAAATGACAACAATGTGTTAACTCTGATGTTGACTATACGTTACGTCTGTCGTTGTTCTTAGAAACGCTGACAGAAAATTGCCTACACTTAAATCGGAAAGGAAACTTATTGACGATTTGTAGCAAAGAATAAAGTTATCTCGTAAGAGGAACAAAGACCCGTCTGCTTTGGTATAGTTACTAAACTCGTTGCGTCTGCGCTTTGCTCTTCTGTTCGCGTCACAAACTAACTTACAGTCCACCTGAAGATAAGTGGTTCCTGCATCCCAAGTATAAATGCTGCCAATTTCAGACAGCGAAGGTTACAGGTGATTCAAGCAGATGTACCAAATGTAAATGTACCAGACTGTAAATGTACTAGCCATCTATAATCCTTCAGGCCGCAACACAGTAGTATAGGCACTGTTATTTGATGGCAAGAATTACTAACCTAGACAGCTTTTTAGGCAGAAAACTGCCTAGTAAGTACTTGTCAATTGTTCCGTTTCCGTGCATCGCTTCCCTCTGTCTAGATCCTATCCTATATAACACTTTACTGATGCAGGGTGGAAAGGCGTGATCTTTTCTATTAAAAGTACAGCGAAAGAGCCCGCCACGCGGGTTCAATTATATGAATTTGTAATATTCCATTTGATTTGTAAACCATAAATAAATATAAAAATAACTGCACACTTGGACACGATGTGTGCAGTTATTTTTATATTTATTTATGGTCGACCCGCTACGTGATATGTACTGAAAGAATAACATACTAAATGTTAGTCCAAAGCTGTGCGTCCTCACTTGAAACTATTCTCCTTGCTCAAAGGTGTTCATGTAAAATCTGGAGAACTCTTCTCCAACCTGCTAAATCATGTCGTACGTTATTCGGTTAATTATTTATATTTATTTTTTTTTACTTTTTTTACACATTTCTTATTGTAACAGCCGTCAAACGAAGATCACTTCGCTATCGTATTTTCAAAATTTTCAAATGTCGGAATAAGAAAATATCTAGTTTAATTAATCTCAATAAAAAAATTAATCTCATTACAAAAACCTTTTTTTGCAAAACTTTCTTTGTAGGCTGCCATTAACCAAGAATAATGGCGAACTCCCAAAAAATATTTGTTGATATTTTTTGTGGAACTTAGACCGATGGTCTAAGCATTGGAATCAATGATAACGAAATGCCATTAACTACAAAAAATATTCAGCTGGATTCAATACTCCATTTCTTTTGAAAGGTTAATTTAAAAGTTTCGGATGTCAATCACCGAATATCTTTAATGTAATAAAATACTATAAACGTTTTAAGATTGTGACTCCAACTTTACAGTGTCTTCATGGCGTAAGATTTTCTTTGTCAGAGTCGAGACTTGCCCTTGTCTCGCGAGTGTCGCAAGAGATGACACAGGGTAAACAGATCAGGGGATAGATCTTAAAATAAGAAAAACTGCAGTTGCAAACTCGTATGTCAAGCGTGGCAATTATGTAAAAATAATTTATGGGTGAGGCCATGTAGCCGGCTGGCTGATTGCCCCTTCAGCTTCATGATCCAATGGGATACAGTTTTTAATCGCGAATATTTTCATTACGATTTTTTACCTAAATCAGCAACCGAACCGAAATATCAGCAACGCTGCTGTGTCTCGTATGATAAATGTGGTGAACCAGAGATCTTTTTTATTGATTATAAGGCATTCCACCTTCCACTACGATATCAATTTAAAGGTTTAATGATTAATTAAAATAAACTAACAGCAATAAAAACGTTGACAAAGTAGATTTGTTTATGCCTTTTTTCCCTCGTTTTTTTTTTCCTTTTCAATTGCAAGGGTGACCTTTTATAATTGGGTTATAGTTGTAAATTTATTTTTATTTAAATAATTTTAGGGTTTATTACTTCTTATTTGTTTCAGTTTCTGAATAATTGGGATCTATTTTATTTTATACAAATCGCACAAGAAGAAAACAACTTCTAACCATATTATTTGCCAATAAATGGCAAGTAATTTAGGTATGAGAGAACGGACGAACAGCATAATATTTACGTGGTCTGCTAAAATTATGACTCTTTTTTTGGCTTTTTATAGTCAAGTAAGAATAAAATAAAAGTTTATTTTGTATTGGGTATTTGTGAAAGCATTAATTATAAGGAATTAATTAATGCCACCCTAATACAAGTAGAATAGAAACTTCAGACTGCTGTTAGATATAAAAAACTGAGTTACTAATAAAGCCCTAGATAAAATGGTACTTAATAAGGCGAAAACGGAACAAAACTAAAGATAAAGATTCTATATAAAAATTAATATTCTTTAGCCTGTCACATAAAGGACAATGGAAAAAAAATTATTAAGCGTCTACTGTTAAGCCACCGTTACAGATATAAATAAAATAATTTACTAGTTTTTATCTAATCTAGCTTATGGTCTATCGAAGTCTGGAAAAAAAATCAAGATACAGTCCGTACGGTAAAGAATGGGATTAGAAATGGTGACTCATCGAGTCCTCCGGTTTTCGTTATTGTTTTTATATTATATATAATTAACAATGACGAAACCCCGCTTGTAACGGTATATCATTGAAACGTTATTGTATTCGGTTAGTTCGATTTTTTTTATTAATAGGAAATATTTATAAATAATTGTATACGCAAAAGTACCATAAATTTTAAAATAAGATTTATAACTTCCGATCCGCACTGGCTTCGCATGGGTGGGATTTATTAATGTGGCATTCTTTAGGCTTAATAATCATTAAATATAGTTTATTTTAACTTATCAATATTTCTACTTAAATATTTTTTTTTTAATTTTTCGTCTGAATAACTCTTAGTATTACCTCTATTTGTTCGGAAAATTTTATTATCATCTGTTCAGCCATAATTTTAATTTTTTAAAAATTTAAAAGTGGTTACTCGTGTCTCAATAGCATGTAAATATTTTATACAAAAATATTAACAAACAAAATCAACAATAATTATTAAGAAAACTATTAAAACGCATCGTAATCCAGCTGAATATTTTTTGTAGTTAATGGCATTTCGTTATCATTGATTCCAATGCTTAGACCATCGGTCTAAGTTCCACAAAAAATATCAACAAATATATTTTGGGAGTTTGCCATTATTCTTGGTTAATGGCAGCCTACAAAGAAAGTTTTGCAAAAAAGGTTTTTGTAATGAGATTAATTTTTTTATTGAGATTAATTAAACTAGATATTTTCTTATTCCGACATTTGAAAATTTTGAAAATACGATAGCGAAGTGATCTTCGTTTGACGGCTGTTACAATAAGAAATGTGTAAAAAAGTAAAAAAAATAAATAAATATAAATAATTAACCGAATAACGTACGACATGATTTAACAGGTTGGAGAAGATTTCTCCAGATTTTACATGAACACCTTTGAGCAAGGAGAATAGTTTCAAGTGAGGACACACAGCTTTGGACTAACATTTAGTATGTTATTCTTTCAGTACATATCACGTAGCGGGTCGACCATAAATAAATATAAAAATAACTGCACACATCGTGTCCAAGTGTTTCAAAGTGTCAAAATTAAAATTATGGCTGAACAGATGATAATAAAATTTTCCGAACAAATAGAGGTAATACTAAGAGTTATTCAGACGAAAAATTAAAAAAAAATATTTAAGTAGAAATATTGATAAGTTAAAATAAACTATATTTAATGATTATTAAGCCTAAAGAATGCCACATTAATAAATCCCACCCATGCGAAGCCAGTGCGGATCGGAAGTTATAAATCTTATTTTAAAATTTATGTACCTATTTGCGTATACAATTATTTATAAATATTTCCTATTAATAAAAAAAATCGAACTAACCGAATACAATAACGTTTCAATGATATACCGTTACAAGCGGGGTTTCGTCATTGTTAATTATATATAATATAAAAACAATAACGTAAACCGGAGGACTCGATGAGCCACCATTTCTAATCCCATTCTTTACCGTACGGACTGTATCTTGATTTTTTTTCCAGACTTCGATAGACCATAAGCTAGATTAGATAAAAACTAGTAAATTATTTTATTTATATCTGTAACGGTGGCTTAACAGTAGACGCTTAATAATTTTTTTTTCCATTGTCCTTTATGTGACAGGCTAAAGAATATTAATTTTTATATAGAATCTTTATCTTTAGTTTTGTTCCGTTTTCGCCTTATTAAGTACCATTTTATCTAGGGCTTTATTAGTAACTCAGTTTTTTTTATATGTAACAGCAGTGTGAAGTTTCTATTCTACTTGTATTAGGGTGGCATTAATTAATTCCTTATAATTAATGCTTTCACAAATACCCAATACAAAATAAACTTTTATTTTATTCTTACTTGACTATAAAAAGCCAAAAAAAGAGTCATAATTTTAGCAGACCACGTAAATATTATGCTGTTCGTCCGTTCTCTCATACCTAAATTACTTGCCATTTATTGGCAAATAATATGGTTAGAAGTTGTTTTCTTCTTGTGCGATTTGTATAAAATAAAATAGATCCCAATTATTCAGAAACTGAAACAAATAAGAAGTAATAAACCCTAAAATTATTTAAATAAAAATAAATTTACAACTATAACCCACTTATAAAAGGTCACCCTTGCAATTGAAAAGGAAAAAAAAACGAGGGAAAAAAAGGCATAAACAAATCTACTTTGTCAACGTTTTTATTGCTGTTAGTTTATTTTAATTAATCATTAAACCTTTAAATTGATATCGTAGTGGAAGTTGGAATGCCTTATAATCAATAAAAAAAGATCTCTGGTTCACCACATTTATCATACGAGACACAGCAGCGTTGCTGATATTTCGGTTCGGTTGCTGATTTAGGTAAAAAATCGTAATGAAAATATTCGCGATTAAAAACTGTATCCCATTGGATCATGAAGCTGAAGGGGCAATCAGCCAGCCGGCTACATGGCCTCACCCGTAAATTATTTTTACATAATTGCCACGCTTGACATACGAGTTTGCAACTGCAGTTTTTCTTATTTTAAGATCTATCCCCTGATCTGTTTACCCTGTGAAAATCATCTCTCTTGCGACACTCGCGAGACAAGGGCAAGTCTCGACTCTGACAAAGAAAATCTTACGCCATGAAGACACTGTAAAGTTGGAGTCACAATCTTAAAACGTTTATAGTATTTTATTACATTAAAGATATTCGGTGATTGACATCCGAAACTTTTAAATTAACTTTTCAAAAGAAATGGAGTATTGAAATGTTGCGTATATCAGCCTCAGGAAAATCTACGATTTCCGGCGTGCTGATAAATATTTTGATATTAGTATTTCTAGTGCCATTCCGAACAACATATTTCGATTGTATTCGATAATGAAAATCGCTTAAAAATTGTGTTGTTAAGCTGTGTTGTTTTGACGTTCCGATGACCGACTATTAGCGAAATGGGCAAAAAATTTTTGTTGCTCATTACCCGCTTAATAAAAGAGTATTATGTGATGTTTTTGTTTAACAAAACTTAAGTTAGACGTGGTAGAGCCATGTTGCAGTTACATTATGATTGTAGAACGAATGGGTCGACTCGACCGGGATAGAGTCACGCTCTCACATAATACCAGCATAAAATAGCAGCTTAGTGCTGCTGTATTTCGTATGGTGAGTGTAGAAAACTGGAGACCCGTTTTACTGGAAACATTCAATCTTCCAATCCCTCTTTGTCCTAAGGGGTGACAACGAGTCTGCATTTTGATTCTTAATCCAGAATAAATGTAGATGTCTATAGGCCACAGTATTTAAACGGTGCCAAAACATTTACAGTTATACACTTTAATAATTATTGGTTATTAAACGTTTGTTCTTTCCAAGGCTGCAACGTGCAGTATATATGACTTATTCATAGAATTAATAATTAGCCTATATTCTCCGAGGACTACAACTAATAAATGGTGTTGCAATGCTGTAAGGTGTAATTACATTACTTTGTTAGTTCATTCGGTTGAGAACACCTATGTTTGCATAAAGAAATACACTTAGCGTACCTGTAGTACTGCTATTATACTGATATGTGGTTGCAGTATACATTATCATAATCTGTGAAAAAAAAACCCAATTTTTTTTAGATTTACTGTATATTTTGTAATACGTAATATTTTAAAGGAAAATTTTATAAAGCATTTAAAAATAAATGCTTTTTATAACATGAAAGAAAACTATTAAAATTTTATCCGAAAATTAGTTTCTCCCTTTCATGTTATCGTAGTCTACTGCAGAATATAGGCCCCTAAGAAATACCACAAAGCACGGTGCAGAGCCATTTGCATCCAATCACTTCCTGCATGTCTTACCAAGTCGTAACTCCATCTAGTTGTGAACCACCCTCACACACTTCGCTAACTGTTAAGTACGTGGCTGCCAATCGAGAACATTTCTTACCCATCATTTGTTGGTTTTTCGAGCTATACGGCCGGTCCATTGCCACTTCAGCTTACTTATCCGTAACTATTCGTTTGTATATATACGGTTACATGCTTTTCGTATGAAATAAAAATAATCATTGTTAGGAACGAAACATACAAGGTCCCTCTATGACCTAGTTTAAATATTTAATTAAGCAAATACTGCATAAAAAAGGTAGTTACCTATAATATAAATGAATACATGGTTGATGATAGCCCCGGGGAATAGGGTAGTCGCTTCGAAGCTGTTTCTAAAATAAATTTCATGACCCTATCCTGAGGGGTCATCCTAAACTTCGCTAACCAGTACGAAGCTCTCACTCAAGAACCTTTCTTCCTCATCAGTAGTCAGTTCTTCGAATTATATGGCCGGTCCATTGCAACTCTTCAGGTTACTGATCCATAGCACTACCTTGATTGAAGAATATGGCTCGAAGTAATTAACTGTGCTTAATGCGGCGAGAAGTGACAAGAAAAAATGGTAAAATATGCGGTGCGGGGTACCAAATAAATTGGTAAATGCGGTATGTTGCCCATGAGACCAACACGCGGCGGGTGCTATTTGATGATGCAGATTGCCAGATGGTGTAGGCATAATATAATATAATCTCCTATGATAGCTCAAGCCCCCAGTAAAGGATGATTCAATTTAAATCGGAATAGAATCGAAGGACCTGCGGATAAATGCGTGTTAAATAGCTTATCTGTAAAGCTCACCTGCCATACTTCAAACGCAAAACGATCCTCACTCCAACTGCAATGCGGTCTTCTGCGGTTCCCAGGAACAATCACGAGGATATTGCGGATAGCTCTTTTGCGAGGCATTACAATTTTGAGCATTGAACATTGCAACTGAGAGTAGGTTCTTACACACCATTTTATTAAACAAGCGTGGGATGCAATTTCATCCCCTAAAATGTGATACGAAATCAAACAAACATACGCCACAAGCTTTCTGCGCGTATTACGTACGAACTCGCCAAGATGCAGGTGACGAATATGCCCAGATGCATACATACGGCATACAGGACTATGTCACATACAATTCCCGAGATGAATCGGAATATCTCTCATCAAAACAAGTCCTCAAGAAAGACAGACATCCTCATTTCTAAGTTTATGACGCATATTATTGCTTTTTATGTTATTATATTATCTCTATGATATAATAAAACAATATAATACTCCGTACTTTCGTGACAAATTTAAATAGTAAGGTAAAATTTAAAAAAATCGTATAATTTAAACCATGTTGCATCAACCATTGCGTGTATTATTATAACTAAAAGAAAATAATAAACCGGTAATAAATCAAAGAGCAATTTTCCTTTGCATGCGATTCTAAAACTCGTTGCTGAGTAAAAACATTTTAAGCAAATTTTTTGCTTTTGTATAAAGCTTGAAGGTCCGCTCCGATCGTTCACTACTCGTATTTGCATACACGATACAACCAGGGTACGTGCTCACGCGACTAGCTCCATAGTATCACGCAAAGCTCTATTTAAGTGTAAGAACACGGTGGAGGCATAAGCTGTCGCGCCCTACATAGTGTTTTGGTATGGCCGCGGCCTTTCATTAGCGTACTCAAGGCGCACCGCACTATTATTACAATCAAAAGAAAGTAGCGTCCAGTTCTTGGGTAGATTATCAATGCCTTCATTGTGAAAAATGCATCTACATGCTCTTGTAAAGCAGCCAGTGTTTTAAATGGCAAACAAAGATATCTTTTTGTTTGCGTATTTTAAGCTTTTTCCATTCTATTAAAATTTTACGAAATTAATTGATTAAAATAAAAGTTCTTCAGGTGCAACTTCAACTCATATCTAATTTCAGCCTAAAGTAACGTTATGTAAAATCTTTATTGCGTTTAAGTAGTTTCTGTATATATAAAGGCAGTGGCAACTTTCACTGCTATTCCGTAAATAGTAGTCAGTCCAAATAGTATTTCGTAGGTACAATATTAAAATATTAATATATAACTATAATATATATATATATATATGTAATTATCGGACATTATGACATAATATCATTATCAACATCACAACATATCACAAGTTTATTGCTGAACGTGCGTTGGACTTCCCCCAAAGAAGAGAGGACAAAGTACTGTCCTCTTCCTACATGTAATATCAGTTTCTTACTATACATGAGGAGCCGCCCTACATTTTGTTTACCCGTACGTGCTCAGCTTGTTGCTTCAGGCTATCGCTCCGTAGACATTACTGTGTATGAATAATAAAGTTATAATAAAACCTGTAACAAAAATAAAAATAAATATACAACGGAAATAAATATTAATACTTAATAAGTTTTACTTCGACCGCGCGTAAACGTTACACGCACGCATTTTTTTATCGAACGACGAAAGAAGAACGTAATAAGTAAGCATGAAGTAGAAAATCTACCTCTTGGACAGGAGACATTTGTGTCGCAATGAAAGTTTTCCTTTATATTGTAACGTAGAATTAAATACTGGGAAACCCGTTGATGACTAACGGTTAACGTGACCGCATTTCTGACAATAATTTTAAAATGTGTAACGAATTATGTTAGCCGTTTAGCGTGCTAGGTTAATAAATGTATACAATTAATACAAACGCGATAAAAATCCAGGCTTGAGCAATATTTTTAACAAATATTTCTAATGTTTGTAACAATGTATTAAGGTGTATATTTTATCCTAAGCTCCTTCGCTTATTAAAATTAAAATAGATGCATTATCCTCGTATATTTTATTAAAACAACCAATGAAGCTTCTTCTTCCGGAAAGTTATATTATTTTTAGTAGTTCTGCCTTTCAACAGCTATTTTTCAAGAAGCTCTTCTTATTTAAAACGCCATTATCCAATAATGCCCTGTGTCAATAATGACACCTTGACAATTACGTCAAAGGATATTAAACAATTTGTTCCCAAGATAGTACTATCAACTAAAACTTTACAATGCTCTTGAAACATGCTTAGAATCTTCTTGTAGGCGAACCTTTGTAACCGATGTTATGGTTCAGCGTTAAAGGTGCGAGATGCCTGGCTGCCTGCCTAGTGTGACGTTGAAGACTTATTCTTTTTGTAATGGCAGCTGCCTATGTCAACAGTTACAGTCTACTAAAGTCCACTGCTGAAATTGGGCCTTGACATAGATTGCCTCATAGTGGGGATATTTGGCACTGTTGCCTCGCTGGGAAAGCGGGTTAGCAACCGCAAAATCTTATTTCTGGTCTTTATTAGGAGGACACTGCCGCGGATCTCCTGGTTTGTCTACCTCTGTCGCCTCTCATGATACCCACGAATGATATGGGGTAGTGGATATTCTTACACCGTCACTAAACTAAGTAATTAGTGTGTAAATGCTGTCTCCTTTTTTCGCACGCGAATGATATCACTTTCGGCATCTCCACGCCCGTCCTTAATTCCTATTCCGTGATCACTATTAAAGGTCGGACTTTGCCGGCGAATGGCGCCCAGAGGCGGTGCTTATTTCGCAAATTGTTTTTTTTTTTTCTTCCGTTCACTGTTAATTATTTTTATAAATACTGTAGAAATAAATATACCATACTTATTTTCAGTTTTTTTTTTTTAAATTTGTTATAAAATATTGTTTTTTTTTACAGAAGGTAAATTTAGTGTTATCAACATTGTGAAGCTTTTGCGTTTTGCGTGATACTGTGCCTAATTTCAGCACCTAGCACAAAAGTAGGATAGGAGTGGCTCAATTAACAAACGAAGTTTGTTATGTTCGTACAGCGCTTGCCTTTTTACGATTCCTCGGATCGATATTGGACTTTTTAACACTTTTTGCCTTTTTATATTAATATTTTGTATGGTTTGTTGACTTAAAAAATACACGTTATTTTAATAAAAAATGGACTGTCTCTGCTAGATCCAGGTGATACGGTGGATATTCATAAATATTGATTGCCAAAACTAGATTATATTTCCTGAGTAAATGCATAAAATTTCATTATAAAATCTGAAAATATATTGAAACAATCTTAGGCATAAAATATAAGAAAAAAAATTCAGAATTTTTTTTGAGAAAATTCTTTTATAAAATTGATACCCTATATCACTAACCTTCGTCAAAATGACGACGCGCACTCAAAAAAGGGGTATAAATTTTGAGTGCGTCGTCCTAGGCATTCGAGATTCCGGTTAATCTCAGTTGACCCGAGGCTTCCGCGGTGCGTGGGTGTGTTTTTTGTGTATGGGCCCTGTGTGCACCGTTCCAGCCACCATGAGTCGTCGAATCGACGAAGGAAAATAATATTAACGTTATTCTTGCAAAGTTATTTTTCTGTTATAATTTTTGCTGTTATAATTATTTCGGTGTTTTGTAAACTTTGTATTTAATTTGCCTACATTGAAATAAGAACTTACATTATTTTTATTTGATTTTTTTTATTTTAGATGCTAATCGTCAGCTGTTATTACATGATAATATTGACGAAGAAAACTGCTCTAAGAGTGAGATAGAAGACCACCTTAAGGCTGATCCGGCTTATGAAACAGATGGTGAGAAAGAATTTTTTTGTGACAGAACAACAACCTTTAACTGAAGACATCCTGGCAAGTGCGTCAACAGTACATACAAGCCAAAGCCCCAAAAGACAATATTCCTATTGTCCAAAACCAAAAAGCCCATGATGATCGAGTTTAAAAATCAAACTAAGGGCGGAGTAGCATCAAAAAGTAGTCGAGCCACACATGCAAAAAAGATTACAAATTCCGACACTTCAAACGGGGCTGCGAGACTCAATAAAAACGATTTTGAATATGCCAGGAACCGGTAGTTCTACTTCTACACATGAGACTAATCAAAGGTAAAAAAGAAAAATATATGCAATTTGCCCCTCCGCAAAGCGAAGAATGACAAAGAGTTATTGCACCAAGTGCAACAAATCCTTGTGTGGCAAACACAAACTTGACAGTTGTCACAAATATATTAATTAATACTTTTTTTCTAAACTGTTTCTTTCTTTTGTTGATTTTATTACTTAATTTTAATATTTTAATACTTCTTTAAGTCTCTGTTTTTTTTTAGTTCATAAGAATAAAGCTTTTAAGAAAACAAAAATGGTCTGAATTAAAGGAGTGTCAAAGTGATTAAAATGTGATTTTAGTAGATTAAAAACTTATAAGCATGTTAACAAATGATTATTGTAATAAATAAGTAAAACACATATAAATATTTTATTACATAAACCCTTAGAAGCCTCCCTTTTATGCGGCGTAGCCGAAAGGACGAAGGTTAGTGTTCTAGGGTTAATAAAAATACTAAATTAAGGGCATTGATGTGTGGAGTGTATAAATAACTATTCATTAGTACTTGCAAGTCCACTAACTTCATTTCGGTTTTAAAATCGTTGCGTGATGCTCGAACAAACAAAAAATAAACGGGAAAATATTCATAATTTTTTTACAGATCATCAATGTCAAACAGACACACTTTTATAACAGTTTATGTATGGAATAGATGAAATGTTTTTCTTGAAAAATAATATCATATGAAATATTGTTTTATGTATGTTGTTATTGTAAAATGCTGTTTTTTTATCAGTGGATATCTTGCATAATTTATTCACTATTATTTGTAAAGTCTTGTTTATAACTAGCTGCTAACTTCGCCCGTGTGGAATTTATAACGATTGGATTTTAGGGGATTTAATTTTTTTGCGATACCTTCATTCTTCTAATTTCTAAAATGAAAATCGCCTAAGATTAAACAGTTTAAGACAGTTTCGGTTAAATTCCTGTCAAAATCGGTCTAGCCGTTACAAAGATTCGGATAATCGGAAGAAACAGACAGACAGATAAGCAGGCAGACAAATGTTTTAATTTTTTTTATTATAAGCACTGCATACACTTAGCAATGAAGTTAAAAGCGTTTATTTTTATTGTGACTTTTGACTGTTTTTAAGATCTATACAAATTTTATTTATTTGTATAGATGTTAAAAACAGTAATACTATTGCGTCCTGTGGATTGGTTTTTCTTGGATTAACTGTTAACAACACACATATGCCCTAAAATAACTATTCACCAATGTAATGAACATACACACTTAGGAAGTTTAGAAATTACACTAATATTGAAGTAAGTAGATTTGTTTATTTTAGTTCTTTTCACAGCGTAATATCTTCTGAAATTAGGCTATGGAGAAATGCGAATTAATTATATACAAACTATATTTATATTGCTAAATGATACATATTATTGTTAGTAGTAATTTATAACTAAAATTGTAAGAAACACTGTTATTTTACGGCAGAAAAGGTAAGAGGAGTCAAGCTATCTAGAAATATTATATAAATTTAACCATTTTGGATAGTATCATAAAATAGATAAAATTGATACAACTTTTATGCGAAATTTACGGGACTAATTGTTAAGATGCTTCAAGTCCATATTAAGTCTGTCCACGGCGGTATTATAAAGTTGACGTTAGTTTTGTTATTTTGTTAGTTGCCAGGGTAAAAGTAAAAGCAACTTAGCTGAGAATACAAAAGGAAATGAAATTTGATATTATAAGTGGCTTTATTATTCCATCCACCTCATAGTGCTCCAGACATGAGCTTACGTCAGTTAGATATGTCGAGAACACAATGAACAGCTTACTAAAGGTCGCATAGGTAGAAATAACGATAAGAGTAATATATGCCATCAAAAACATAACTTGTAAAAAAACCAAGTCTAGCAACTCAGTTCTTATGTCGTAAAAAGTTGTGAGATCCATTTAATACCAAGTCGGTTAATTTATTCAGTCCCTACTTAAGGGTCCTTCTGTCTTAAGTTATTACGTAATCAGCTAATATGAGCTTACGTAATCCATCCATCTTGTTGTGACCATATCGATATTAAAAATCTTAAAAAATAATAAAAAAATGTTTTAAATAAATAGATTGACTTGGCAATCGCACAAAGCAATCGAATTTAATATTATATGTATTACTTGTAAGATACATTGTGTTTTCATGCGATGGTCTCGTGTTCGTGGTTGAAGGCATTGTTATACTGTACTCGGAGTGTGCTGAAAGCCCGTGCCTACGAGTATAATCAACCGACAGATTATACGTGTACATTGTTTGACAGAAGGCTTTAAACCATGTTATTTTAACTTACGTGGTACATCATTAAAATCTGCGGGATAACACATTGCAGCAAACTGCCAACGCTCTCCTTTCTCTCTCCATATCACTGTCATCCCTCAGTCTCTCGTTCACAATGTGACCGAGATACTTGAAGGACGACACGCGATATAAAGCTACCCCTTTAGGTGTACTGGCGGAGCATTGAGAGTTCTGCGACCGTCTGCCTTAAATACCATTAACTCGCTTTTCTGTACACTGTAAAGAAGGTCCGAGACTCAGAAAAACGCTCACAAACGCTCATCAGTCTTCTGAGAGCAGCGACTGAAGGACTCAGCAGCACTATGTCATCGGCATAACACTGACATTGACATTAACACACAGACCGTCAATAGAGTATCCAACACGCATGCTGCTGATCTCACGAATCAGCTGGTCAACATAACAATAAAATATTGCAGGAGACGTCAAACCACCTTGTCTCACCCCGCATTTAAGTTTAAACTCATCAAAAAACTGTCCAAACCATTTAACTTGGTTATCCTTATGTCGATACCAGTATTTGAACACATTCACAATGTCCTTCAAGACACCACTATCCAACAGCTTTGGCCAAAGGACACCATACTGAACAATTTCAAATGCCTTCGACAGCTCCAGAAAGTTAGCATATACACATGTTTTTCTGCAAGTGCGGTACTTGATTATATGCTTGAGGGAGATAATAGCACACTCAGTGGATAACCCTGGCCGAAAACTGAACTGAGCGTCGTGAAACTTAAGATGTTGTTTAAGTTGTCTCTCAAGCAAACAATCAAACACTTTAGCCGTCACAGTAGCTAATGAGATCAGTCGGTAGTTGTTCTTATCCAAAATATTCCCGATTCGACGTCAACAGGGACGAAATTATTTCTAGCCGAGATCAAGGTGACTTGACGGCGATCGTTTGTTTACCGCAACAATTTCAATGGCTCAGTCAGGTTGTTGTAGCTGTCGTACGTTGAAGTGCGTAGAAATAAAACTAACTAGGGAATGGGTGCGTTCAATCGGCGACAATTTCTTCTGTTTTTATGCGGTCGAAGGTGTAGGCGATGCAAAGAATTATGGGTTCATCAAATGATACGTGAAAGATACATTACAGGAGATTCTTATGTGCTTCACAAGTTGCGGTAGCATGACGAGAAGTTTATAACTACTATAGGATGTCCACAACTACCTCCGATTATATCCTATATAACTAAAAGACACTTCAAAACACGAACTACAGGGCATGCATACCACCAACTGATATGTTTCCCGTGACGTTGAGGTACGTGGTGTAGAAAGTAAATGCTTTGCGTATTTTAATATATTTATTTCAATAGTAGTGGTATTTATGTAGTGAGACAGGTAGTTATCTATATTTATTGTACGATAAATTCTGAACCTACATTTTAGTAAAATCTCGCAAAATATTCAGCGATACAATTAATGACAGTTTGCGTATCTTGCCGGGATGAACACTGTGTGGTCCTTTGTTGGGGTGAAATTAGTTGGATTGGGTTGCTGGGTTGACTACTGTGGGTTTTCCTGTTGGAATGGACACTGTGGAGTTTTTTACTGAAAATAAAAACCTGCGCCGGCGTGGATAGACAAGTTTAAACACATTTTAAACCTTTTTTAAACGTAGTATTAACGGTACATCAGCCCGTCACAGTCTCAGGCCGAGTTCCGATCTATCTTAAACTTTGACGACGCTCGGGCTTTTGCGGTAGACAGGCGTTTATAGTAAAAGTACAACACTACATCGATGCTGTCATCTTGTTCTTATTGAAGTCCAAGTGACGGTGGCAGTGAGCCATCATCCTTAGGATGGCGTTTGCCGGGACAAATGTTAATTTGTCCTAGCCTGATACAAAGCAAAAATTGACGGAGCGCATAGTTGGCTTCCACTATATCTTACATGTATTCGAATAAATTCAAACTAAGAAACCTAACAAGATTAGGATTTTTTCTTGCGTACATGAGTATTATTACATGAGATTACTGATGTTGGGTAATCTCAACTCACTATAAAACTGTTTGTATTATGTTATATATATATGTTTATATTTTCTACTATATAATTAATTATTAAGTTCTCATAAATAATACAGGAATTCTGACTAAAAAAAGTAATAAAACACACCATTTTACAAGATTCCCATGTACAAATAAATCTACCTACATATTTACTCAATTGCAATTATTTTTACAATATATTTGTTATATTTTCGCGTATCACATGATTCTGCGTAGTAGCGTGTATGATATGAAATGTTATAAAGTAAGGCGGTTAATTTTTTATTATTTATTTTATGCAATATAATTTTGAACCTCGTTTTAATGTTTCAATTTAACACGTTAATTATCGAAGTACAAATAACAAAAACCAAACAGTTATCAATGCAAATTGTACAACTGAGGTTTAACTGCATACACAGCATGTTGATCGTTTATAAACCCTGTATATACATACATTTGGGGCTACCTACGCTTACATATGCCCGTACGTGCGTAACTCTGTTAGTTTAATTGCATGCCTAACTAGTCCTTAGTTGCTTCTCACGGATTAACTATGCTAGTCTCTATTTACTAGGCTAAATTGTTACAGTTGGTGACAGAGCTGTTTGTATTTAGCATAGCTTTGAGGCTTTGGGCTTATATCGAGTTTCCTTTAATAAAATGTATTAGTTTATTCCATTATGTAGTTCATAAAGCCTATAGTTTTGGTGATGGTAGACTCAAAAAGCTAGGTATGATGATGGTATTCAGTTATAAATTCAGTAAAAAATAATATAAAAATGTGTGCAGTGTTTTACTCTGTTAATATTTCTATTTTAATTCCGAGTGCTCTATTTTTGCATGTGAAAGATAATGTGGTATATTCGAATACAGGTGGACAGAATACTAGCGTGAAATAGCAGCAAAATTCTGCGGTGTTTTGTTTGCTGAAAGATAAGTGCCGGAGTCCCTTTTTTATTGCTAATGATATATTTTGATTCTCAAACGATATATATATATATATATATATATATATATATATATATATATATATACTGCCACCGTCACTTGGACTTCAATAAGAACAAGATGACAGCATCGATGTAGTGTTGTACTTTTACTATAAACGCCTGTCTACCGCAAAAGCCCGAGCGTCGTCAAAGTTTAAGATAGATCGGAACTCGGCCTGAGACTGTGACGGGCTGATGTACCGTTAATACTACGTTTAAAAAAGATTTAAAATGTGTTTAAACTTGTCTATCCACGCCGGCGCAGGTTTTTATTTTCAGTAAAAAACTCCACAGTGTCCATTCCAACAGGAAAACCCACAGTCGTCAACCCAGCAACCCAATCCAACTAATTTCACCCCAGCAAAGGACCACACAGTGTTCATCCCAGCAAGATACGCAAACTGTCATTAATTGTATCGCTGAATATTTTGCGAGATTTTACTAAAATGTAGGTTCAGAATTTATCGTACAATAAATATAGATAACTACCTGTCTCACTACATAAATACCACTACTATTGAAATAAATATATTAAAATACGCAAAGCATTTACTTTCTACACCACGTACCTCAACGTCACGGGAAACATATCAGTTGGTGGTATGCATGCCCTGTAGTTCGTGTTTTGAAGTGTCTTTTAGTTATATAGGATATAATCGGAGGTAGTTGTGGACATCCTATAGTAGTTATAAACTTCTCGTCATGCTACCGCAACTTGTGAAGCACATAAGAATCTCCTGTAATGTATCTTTCACGTATCATTTGATGAACCCATAATTCTTTGCATCGCCTACACCTTCGACCGCATAAAAACAGAAGAAATTGTCGCCGATTGAACGCACCCATTCCCTAGTTAGTTTTATTTCTACGCACTTCAACGTACGACAGCTACAACAACCTGACTGAGCCATTGAAATTGTTGCGGTAAACAAACGATCGCCGTCAAGTCACCTTGATCTCGGCTAGAAATAATTTCGTCCCTGTTGACGTCGAATCGGGAATATTTTGGATAAGAACAACTACCGACTGATCTCATTAGCTACTGTGACGGCTAAAGTGTTTGATTGTTTGCTTGAGAGACAACTTAAACAACATCTTAAGTTTCACGACGCTCAGTTCAGTTTTCGGCCAGGGTTATCCACTGAGTGTGCTATTATCTCCCTCAAGCATATAATCAAGTACCGCACTTGCAGAAAAACATGTGTAGCATGACGAGAAGTTTATAACTACTATAGGATGTCCACAACTACCTCCGATTATATCCTATATAACTAAAAGACACTTCAAAACACGAACTACAGGGCATGCATACCACCAACTGATATGTTTCCCGTGACGTTGAGGTACGTGGTGTAGAAAGTAAATGCTTTGCGTATTTTAATATATTTATTTCAATAGTAGTGGTATTTATGTAGTGAGACAGGTAGTTATCTATATTTATTGTACGATAAATTCTGAACCTACATTTTAGTAAAATCTCGCAAAATATTCAGCGATACAATTAATGACAGTTTGCGTATCTTGCCGGGATGAACACTGTGTGGTCCTTTGTTGGGGTGAAATTAGTTGGATTGGGTTGCTGGGTTGACTACTGTGGGTTTTCCTGTTGGAATGGACACTGTGGAGTTTTTTACTGAAAATAAAAACCTGCGCCGGCGTGGATAGACAAGTTTAAACACATTTTAAATCTTTTTTAAACGTAGTATTAACGGTACATCAGCCCGTCACAGTCTCAGGCCGAGTTCCGATCTATCTTAAACTTTGACGACGCTCGGGCTTTTGCGGTAGACAGGCGTTTATAGTAAAAGTACAACACTACATCGATGCTGTCATCTTGTTCTTATTGAAGTCCAAGTGACGGTGGCAGTGAGCCATCATCCTTAGGATGGCGTTTGCCGGGACAAATGTTAATTTGTCCTAGCCTGATACAAAGCAAAAATTGACGGAGCGCATAGTTGGCTTCCACTATATCTTACATGTATTCGAATAAATTCAAACTAAGAAACCTAACAAGATTAGGATTTTTTCTTGCGTACATGAGTATTATTACATGAGATTACTGATGTTGGGTAATCTCAACTCACTATAAAACTGTTTGTATTATGTTATATATATATGTTTATATTTTCTACTATATAATTAATTATTAAGTTCTCATAAATAATACAGGAATTCTGACTAAAAAAAGTAATAAAACACACCATTTTACAAGATTCCCATGTACAAATAAATCTACCTACATATTTACTCAATTGCAATTATTTTTACAATATATTTGTTATATTTTCGCGTATCACATGATTCTGCGTAGTAGCGTGTATGATATGAAATGTTATAAAGTAAGGCGGTTAATTTTTTATTATTTATTTTATGCAATATAATTTTGAACCTCGTTTTAATGTTTCAATTTAACACCATAACTCTACACGTTAATTATCGAAGTACAAATAACAAAAACCAAACAGTTATCAATGCAAATTGTACAACTGAGGTTTAACTGCATACACAGCATGTTGATCGTTTATAAACCCTGTATATACATACATTTGGGGCTACCTACGCTTACATATGCCCGTACGTGCGTAACTCTGTTAGTTTAATTGCATGCCTAACTAGTCCTTAGTTGCTTCTCACGGATTAACTATGCTAGTCTCTATTTACTAGGCTAAATTGTTACAGTTGGTGACAGAGCTGTTTGTATTTAGCATAGCTTTGAGGCTTTGGGCTTATATCGAGTTTCCTTTAATAAAATGTATTAGTTTATTCCATTATGTAGTTCATAAAGCCTATAGTTTTGGTGATGGTAGACTCAAAAAGCTAGGTATGATGATGGTATTCAGTTATAAATTCAGTAAAAAATAATATAAAAATGTGTGCAGTGTTTTACTCTGTTAATACTTCTATTTTAATTCCGAGTGCTCTATTTTTGCATGTGAAAGATAATGTGGTATATTCGAATACAGGTGGACAGAATACTAGCGTGAAATAGCAGCAAAATTCTGCGGTGTTTTGTTTGCTGAAAGATAAGTGCCGGAGTCCCTTTTTATTGCTAATGATATATTTTGATTCTCAAACGAAATATATATATATATATATATATATATATATATATATATATATATATATAAAATATAAGTGACAAATTAACTTACAGTCCACCTGATGGTAAGTGGCCAATGCATTCCAAAGATATGTTGTCACCTTTGAATTCTTTACAGCCTATAATTATACCGGCTCCCTATACAATTCAGACTAGAACACAGCCAATCACTTGGCGGCAGATAGAAAATAAACAACGCCAAAAAAAGAAAAAAGAAAAAAATGAGGCTTGCTCTGTAAATAAATCTTACTTTACTTACGGAAAATTCGACAGCGTGATTTCAAATTTCCGTCCGTTTTACGCATGCACACCAGCCATATATACAGCCACATATATACATACAGACAGCCATAGGCAGCATTTACTTACCATCAGGTGGATTGTGTGCTCGTTTGTCACCCTTTACTATAATAAAAAAAGTAATATTACAAAAAGTCGGTAGTGAATTGAATTTTTGAATCGCTTTAAACGTTTTAAAATGGTGAAGTAAACGTTTGATAACAATTTGCTAATTCATAATCATCCTGTGCAGTTTTATGTAATTAATAAAACTGTCGTCTCTCTTCTTTTCTCTCTCTCATGAAAACTAAGCAAATTGCAACGTGAATAAGCGAACTCCCATTAAAAGCGGATGAGACTTCCGCCCATTCAAGCGAACTGAACAGGTTACCTGAAATCGATTCATGTGCAATTGTGCAGAACTCAAGAGCGACCGTTACCGCTTTGGTAGTAGATTTTATTTTATATTCATTTGTTTAAGACTTTTAACTTTTGTCATTTTTGTCTATAAATTTAATATATTTTGATTTAACTGGGCGAAAAGGATACGATAAAATTGGATTAAGAAACTTTGTAATTGTGTTAAGGTACTTTTGAACCGGTACCGAATATCTATTGGTAAGTTATTTCGTTCCGTTCTTAACGTTTATGAACCACCGGTGACGTAAAAATACCGTTGCCTTGTTCTTTAAGAAAAGCAATAATGCCTTATTGAATATTTATTGAAGACAGAACAGTATGTCCATTGTCTCACTAACTATTAAGCCATACGTGCTTTTTTAGATTTACTCATAAACTATTGTCCCACATCTTGCTGTGACAGACTGTACTGTAGTATACCAAAAATACTTAGGTACCCTTTTGTAGATAACTAAGATATCGTAGATAATATCGGATCATGTGAACTATTAGAAAGCGTCCTATTCAGTCGAAATTTCAGCAATACCACAGTCTCTTCAGCGATGTAGGTCTACAAGGTACTGTTATGGTGGTAAAGAAAGATAAGGTAATAAACCATTAGAGGCATTAAATCTAATGATTTAGGTATTCAAGATACTAACTAGAAAGAATAACGGTATCAACATTAGGTGCTATATATACACTTATGATACAGAAATTGCTGGATGACTTTAGTACTACGTACAATGGTCTTAAATATTTCTTATAAGGGTAGGTATAAAATAAAGATGGATGTAAAAGAGACCTCTTCTTATGTCAATAACAATTAAAACACCCATAGTTAACACCTGCAACCCTGAGAGTTTGGAATAAACTTCACTTCTTATACAGATAGTGCATCAATTCCGAGAACCGAGAGTCTACAATTATTGCCTGTAACTGAAAGCCGAAAATAAACAATAAAAATATGAATTTATATACAATAGATACATATAATAATGTAAAAATTAAAATAAATCCTGTATTTTATGAAAGTAATTAATTTACAGAAATGAGATGGCCAAAATGTGCCCCAAGCTGTACAAAAATAAGATTATTGCTAAAAAAATAAAAAAAGGATTTTGAATAACTATTAACATTTCACCGCAGCTTTTCAAAGATAATCAAGTTTAAAAGTATTTAAAGTGATTTCTTCTCTTTGAAGTCACTCTATAGCACCTTTAATGTGGCTATATAATACTTAAAAAGATCAGAGTATTTATTTAGAGTATTTATTTAGTAAGTATTTTATTATATTTATGATATTTTATGTATAAAAACAAGCCTTCAATTAATGATATACATCGAAATACACTAAAGGATAGGATTTTATTTACTTATTTAATACAACAACAGCTCACACACATGTGGCGTTACATTATAGGATAAGACTGTTTTACTTTAGTACTTGCAACACTGAATCCGTCCGTCAAGCATCAAAACAGTCAAATCGTCAATGTCAGACTTGATCTGATTCACGTTAACCGACTTACGCGCCGTTTGTCGATATATGATATATATACGCTTTTCCTTCGTATTTGTGTTTTATCGTATTTAACTTAATAAGTGCCGTATCCCCACGCGAGTGTACCACTAATTATAAACGGTGTAATACGTAAGTTTAATTATTTTCTGTCTAATATACTTCGATCAATAATAGTTATGTTACAAAAATTTGTTACAAATAATAATTTCAAAGACTGAAAAACTGCTGTCCTTGTTTTTTTAGCTAAACCTGTTAGGATACATCATAATCATCATGCAATACATTAACCTACATAACACTCATGAATTGGAATTTTATTAATATCTACATTGTGTAATTATGATAAAATCCGACTGCCAAAATCAACTTTTTTAAATCTTTATAACTTTTGTCCACTACTGCGTAGCTACATGCACTTTTCTAATTCTTTATATAGAAGATCTCTACTTTCAAATGAAATAGATTTCGTCTCTGTACAGTCTGGGGCGCAGGTTTATACAATTTTTGGCCATCTCCTTTATACTAGCTTGCCAGGTAGACGGTGTTCTGCTCTTTTCGACAAACCTTTGTCATGTCGTATTAAAATCATTAAATTCACAAAAAACTGTGGGTCACTCATGGGCAAAAAAACTATTCTTTCTCTCAAGTTAGACCAAACTGCACACGGTGTGCAAATTTAAATTTAAATTTAAATTAAAATCGGTTCAGTAGTTTAGGAGTCCATCGCGGACAAACAACGTGACACGTAATTTATATATATTAAGATTAACGTAAGTAAGGTAAGCACCCAATTATCTCTAAATATAAGGTAAGGCGAATCGAGGGACAACTTATCTTTGCAATGGAAAAAACGTATTCCTATGCATTAAAAATATTTTTTGTGATTTTACGGCAGTTAAACGGTTAATCATATTTTTCCCATTACCTGTGATATGAGAGTGAGTTTCTTGACAAATTTTAGAATTCTTTTTGAGATGCTAACGAGTACCTATAGTTCATAAAAGATAGCTTGATCTCTGCGACAGCTGTCAGTAAAATCACGCCTACGAAGTACTGAATTTCTTAGTAGTACAGACAGTACCTGTCAATGGCATACTTTATGGGCATGCCGACCTAATTAGTGCATGCCCATAAAGTATGACATTGACAGGTACTGTTTTGTGTTTGTACTACTAAGAAATTCAAGACTTCATAGGCGTGATTTTTACTGACAGCTGTCGCAGAGATCAAGCTATCTTTTATTAACCATAGTTTGCGAGTAGAAGTAGCAAGTAGTAGTATTAAACATTTGTTCATGTTATATAAATACAAATTTACTATTTTGTATATTCCTTTACTTGTGCTTTGAAACCTTGTTTGTCAAATTTAATGATTCTATGTTACTAGGAACTACCTTAAATGTTTAGATGAGTAAGCTGTGTGCGAGTATTAAAATATTTAGACGTTTTTTTACACCTCCAAAGGATCTCAGTAATTAAGTTTGATTTTAATTTAAACTTAATATAAAGTCATAGCATCGTAAAGCACGTCATCTATGTTTAAAAGATCTAAGTTAAATAAATACATACAAATATATACATACAAATAAATACATACCCATCGTACTCGTCCACAAATATAGCTCATCAAGTTATTCGGCGAGTGTTTCGTCCGATAATCTAAACGTGCCATAAAAGAATGATTTGCCCCATTTTGGCACGTGATAGTCACGTAAACTGCGATTCTTGGCTTAACTCTCAATATTTCAAAAATTGAAAAATATCCAGATTTAAACTAACAGCGAAATTGTATATCATGTAGGTAGCCTATATTTTTTTAAATTTACTTTTAAATCTTTATACGAGTATTGTTTTTATTAACCTAGTTTTTAATACAAAACTACTATAGATATTGCATGCACACGCTATCCTATTTAAAAAAGCGAGCGTGCACTCAGGCGCCTGAGTTGCCTCGGGTTATCGGTCAGACTGTAAGCCAGTGCTATCACTGAAACTGGTCCATTTCGTAGTTTCATGCAGCATACATCACAGGGTTTTTAAGTGCATTTTTTAATTTATAGTGTTGGGAAATGATATTCCGTTTTATTTATCTTTTTTCATATAGTTAATTTTTACAAGTTGTGCCATATATTTAAACACACTTCTTTCTTTCTTTATTTTTTATAGCTTTCAATATATGGGGATACATATTGTTATCCTATTTACGCTAAAAATAAAATATCTACACCTGCGATGGTAAGTGGCGTTAAAGTTGAGATACGTGTGTTTCTGCGATTACCAATCCGCCAGCCAAGTTTTTTTTAATACAGAATAAGGGAGGCAAACGAGCACACAGTCCACCTGATGGTGAGTGGATGCTGTGGCCCATAGACATCTATATTTATCCTCGATTAAGATTCAAAACGCAGGTGCATTGTCACCCCTGAGGACTAAGATGAAATGCCTCGTAACCATTAAAAAAAGTGTAGTAATTCTGGCAAAATTTCCCTACAGTGTAAATAATCTATGTATAAATGGCGACAGCAGTCTATTTCTGTGGACTGATGAATAAACATTGCAGAAATATAATTGTAAAGTAATGTAAAAAGGACTAAGTATATTGTGAACATTTTTCCATAATTTAAAAACTTTAACTTAAATTTACAACGAAAAATCTAACCGTTATTGTGTTTTTAAATACATGTTATCCTTTTTTTATTAATCCGTTTTGTATTAATTTGTAAAATAGTATTTATTCGCGATAATTCATTACTAAGAAGTACAAGTTCATTGGATTTTAAAGATAAAATGTTGAAGTATAAAAAAATTAAAACTGATTCCGAAATTTACTTTATCATATTATTGACTTTTAAAATTCTATTCACTTCACGCATTTTCATACAGCTCTCATGGCATTAGGATCGATTAAATTTACAATGTTGGCGTAAAACGCCCATCCGAGTTGCGCAATATGCAGACATTGTCTTCGTTTTTTAACACCATTAATTCACTTCCGTGTACAATAGTAAGACTAATTGTTGGTAAGTTGAGATTTCCCTATGTACTTAAGGGGTGAAAACAATGGATAACTTGTTAAACGATCTTGCTCTTCCGTAATTTGATTCATAGAATTTTGAACCACATCTCCGCGTCATACGTATAAAAATCGGGCGTGTTTATATCCCCAGGAACTGCCCTGCGCGTTAGGCGAACTACGCCCTTACCTCAGGACTGTCTATTTTTAGATATCAGAAAATGCGTCAAGACTATTGTTATAATTATCTAATGTTTTTATAATTATCTAATGATTCGTTGTTGGAAATTGATCAATCGTAAGATATTAACTTAGTATGAGTTTCATCCATTAATTCATTGATCAACCTATCAAAAATCTACCGTAGAATATAGAACTCCGGCATAGATTGCCTTTAAGGGGGGGGGAGGGAGGGATATTCGCTTTAGTTGCCACGCTTAGCGGGTACTTTGGCAAATGCATTTTTTTATTACTTTGATTTGTCATCTGGAAGATGGTGAAGACGCCCTTTGTACAATTACTTGCACGCATAATGTCGCCTATCCGAACTTGTTAGCAGTATTACCAAAGTGAAGCGGTTGTGAAGCACAAGGAAAAGTTTGATCGAAAAAGTTTTTCACTTTAACGGGGTGCCTGATGTTGATTTCTTTACGAAATCAAATAAGCGTCACGAGTCTCAACTGAACGAGATACTAACAAATGCTTGCCGGAAGTGTTCACGGCTGTCAGTAGCATGGCGACCGAATGCGGACTCCACGGGTGCTTCACCATCACGAAACTCTGCCCGGACAGTACACTGCTTAATCTTTTAGGTCCTTCCTTACAGCGCTAATTTGGCGTGTCGTATCTTACACACAAAACACACACACACACACACACACATACACACACACACACACACACACACACACATATATATATATATATATAAAAATATATATATATATATATATATATATATATATATATATATATATATATATATCGTTAACACGCCGAGACGGACCTGCTTCATATTTAATAATAACGTCAAGGTGCCAAAATTCTACGTGGGCCCGCTTATAATTGTAGATGAGCTTGTGTGGCAATAAACGTCTAAAATCTTGACACAATTCCCGACCAATCTATAATATGTTCTGTGTTACTTCGTACCTCATTTGCCTATTGTTTTAATTTTTTTTCAACAGTCAAATGCAACAGTAAAATGTAGCAACCGGTGTCAAGGGCTGATCATTTTTTTGTTCATCCTCCAAAGTTATTCGAACATGCTGAATTTTTTATAGCAGCGGTACACAGTTGCCTTAGTGGCGTTCAATTAGAACATCCATTATGTTCTGTTTGGAGCTCTTTTTATATTCCTTAAGTAAGGTCACCAATACAAAATGCACAATTTTTTTGGTTTAAATTAATAAAACCATAAAGCATGCAATTTTTCATAGCACCAGACCGCCATTGACATACATTATTCTGGCTAACTATACAACACAAACTGTATGTAGCTCCACATTATGGAAACAAAAGAAAGCCAGCTAGTTTCGTAAATAAATGAAAACGAAAATATGCTGGGGCCTATATCAAATATGTAGCCTCAACTCGCACATGCGTTTTTATTTATCATGATGAGAAGCGTGTATATGTTTTAGTGTCATTTCTCCTCGATCAAGAATCAAAATGCGTTGTCACCCTTTAGGCTAAGATAGACTGCCTTGTTTCCAATAAAAAGAGAGATAGCATACGAAACACAGCAGCATTAAGCTGCTATTTTACGATGGTATTTTGTGAGAGCGTAACCAAAACCATACTACAGCTGCAGATTAGTTCTATCACGTATAATAATAATTAAGTTTTTACAAGTATTTGAAAACGAGACTGTTCTTATGATATTTATGATTTTATGATTATACGTGGTAGAGCCATGCTGCAATTATATTAGTAGTATAGTTGTAGCACGAATGGGTCGGCTCGACCGTGGAAGGACCACGCTCTCACAGAATACCAGCGTGAAATAGTAGCTTAATGCTGCTGTATTTCGTATGGTGAGTGTAGAGAACCGGAGACCCTTTTTACTGGAAATGAGGCATTCCATCTCAGTCCTCACGGGTGACAACGCATCTGCATTTTGATTTGTAATGGAAGATAGATGTAGATGTCTATGGGCCGCAGCAACCACTTACCATCAGGTGGACTGTGTGCTCGTTTGTCACCCTATCCTATAAAAAAAAAAAAAAAAATTACTACTATAACGACTATAGTTATAAAATCATAACAATGTATAATATTTTAAAACCACAATCGTTTACTTAGGAGGAATTGTTAATTTTTTCCACCTGTTTTTTACATAAGCTATTAAGAAGGGCGTGTAGCGACACGGGTCAGTTCTACATAAAGAACTCGGTGATGGGCACCCAGTATAAGCCCTGACCTCTCATCAAAATTTCATATAGACGAATGAAATATTATATAAGTCCGTTAGCCGACCTGAGAGGACACCGATGAATGTCATAAATGTTGACTAAGGATAATTCAGGCTAGTTTAGGTAACCATTTTTTTTAGTAGCTATCTTATTCTTCATCATAAACCCCTTAAAGTACACTCCTGTACGTGGGCTACAGGAAAATTTGCCTTAACTTGCTTAGGTGGATTGTGTGCTTGTTTGTCACCCTATCCTATAAAAAAAACTTGCCCAGACATTTAACACTTCTTAGCCGACTTTAAAAAAGGAGTAAATTGACAATATGTATGTATTTCGTATTGTTTATGTATATTATGCGATATCTTAATTAGCTGTGAACCGAATTTGGTGATTCTTCTTTATATTAATTTAATAATATTTCGAGGGTAGTCCTATATAATTTTGGAGGATAAAATTCCACTGAGGCATAATACTGAAGTGTTTAATAGAACATTTTTTTTATTATTCTAAGCCAGCACCTAGCTACAATCCCCCTGATGGTAAGTTGGTATGTAGCTTAAGATGGTAAAGCACAATGACTTAACAAAAACCTATTCACTCTTGCCTTGAAGAGACCCACATTGTAATCGGATGGAAAGACAGATTCTGGCAACTTATTTCACTCCTTTGCTGTACGCATAACAAATGACATATCAAACTGTTTAATTCGAATGCGTGATAAGTCAACAAGAATAGGTGGAGTCTGGCCGAAAGTCTGGTTGTCCGATGGTGGAAGGGAGAGAGAGGAATTAAATTATGCAATTCCTGCGCACACTCTCCGAAATGCGTCATGTAGAAGACCAAAAAGCTGGCTACTTTGCGCCTGTGTTCGAGGCTGGTAAGATTGGTTTAAACTAAATTCGGGTCACCAAAAGGCCTTTTAGCACGCCTTTCTATTGAGTCCAAAGTTGCTAGGTGGCATTTTGCGGCATCAACCCATATATGGCAGCAATACTCCATGCACGACCGGACCTGCACTTTATATAAATAAAGTATCTGTCCCGGCGTGAAGTATCGCCGCACTTTTGCAAGGACTCCTAGCTTCCTTGCAACTGCTTTGGCCTTGGACTCAATAAACCGCCCGAAGTTCAGATTTGAGGATATCTCAACTCCCAGCAACTAGAGGTGGTCGGAGTATTCTAGTGATACATTTCGGAAAGAAGGAGCCAAGGTGACCTGACTCCTTTTTCCAGTGAAGAGACACGCCTGTTTTGGAGACGTTGAATTTCACAAAATTAGCATCGCTCCATTCGGAGACTGCCTGTAGTGTGAGATTCACACGATCTACTATAGCTTCTCTTTCGGACCGTATTTGATCCCAACTTGTCCGGGGACTTGGTTGGTATCTCTCCACAACTGTGTTGTCGTCTGCGTACCCATAGATGTCAGGCATAACGTCACTGGATCGGATAAGCAGCCATTGACGACGAATCGAAGAGACCGTTTACTCAGAAAGTCCTTTACCCAGTCAATCAGACCAAGGGATAAGCCGTACGCTGGAAGCTTAGTCAGAAGGCTAGCGTGCCAAACTCTGTTAAAGGTCTTTGAGTCATCAAAGGAAACGGTAAGTGCTTCCCCAATGTTCTCGAGTGCCTCGCCCAATACGTGTGTGACATAAGCTAGAAGGTCCCCAGCTGACCGATTTCGGCGAAACCCGTATCGCCGGTCACTAAGGAGGCATTCTGTTCTAGGTGTGCCATTAAGCAGGCGTTATATATTCGCTCCATAATCTTGCAGAGTATGGAGGTAATTCAGATGGCCAATCTCTAATTGGCAGGGTCGGCACGGCTGTTTTTTTTTTTGGAACGGGTTGCACGTTGGACAGCTTTCAGGATTTTGGCACTATTCCAGTACTAAAAGAGAGGCGGAACAAGCGTGTCAACAGGAGACAACTCATGTGGACAATAATATAGCTGGTATACATATAATTTAAACGACTGATGTTACTTAATTCATTCAAAAGGAAAAAAACAAATGAAAAGTAAAACCCTCCAAGCAACCAAAAAAAGAATAAAACAATTTTACATTCTGATGTCAGGACTTTAATTCTTGTAAACAATATGTCGTAGCATCGACCTTAGAATGTGTAATCATTTCATTCGTTTTTTTTTAATTTAAAAAATATTATGCTGCTATTTGTCTCAGATTAGTGTTTAAGTATAGTGCAGAAGGGATATTTCTACCGCTATTTTTAGAAAGCCATAAGATTCTTCTGCTATTTCTTATTCTTGCCTTTTACGATACCCATGAGTTAATGGATTCATTTCATTATATTTCATTTCATTACATTTCATTAAATTACGTCACAATTCGTGGTTGGTCTATTCTCCCTACAAAAAGAACTCGTCCCCTTTGAGTTATACTAACCAAAAGAATATCTCTTTCGAGTAATGTTGCTTTTTAATAGTATTATGTACGTCATACTATAAGTAAAGTCATTTTATCTAACAAAAATTTATTGACTCTTACGTTGGTACGTATAATAGATGTCAGTCGGCCTGAACATGACCAATTTAATACAGTATTCTATTTCATTCTCTAGCAGACTAAATCCTTTATACGTATATTTTTATTTATTTTAGGGGTCACTTTTATATGACAATAAAATATTTTTTTAAAGTTTTCACTTAAAATATTTTATTGTCATATAACTTAGGGCTACTATTACAGAAACCTCTACTGTAAGCTACATTCGGTTCTGCAGACACTTTCGTTAACGTATGCATGGTGGCTTTAGTGACTGGAAAAGAAGAAAACTTCTAAAACACTGTAGTCTGCTATATTTTACTAAATGTTTTTACCTCTAAAATACGTTTTCTGTGCAGCAAACAACCAACGCCAATATGAATTTGAATTTCAAACGAACTGAGAATAATCATTGTTTGCATTAAATTTTTTTATTTACTTGCTTTAAAAACTGATAAAAAACAGTGGGTTCGCCAGAATCGAAACTAATAAATCAAAAGTCTGTCAGTGCAGTCAGGTTTTTCCATACGTACAATCGTATCAGCACTCCGTAAAAGTTTATTTTGGATTAGTATGTCATTTTTCAAAACCAGTTAAACTTTCACTTTACTACATCGAAACCAAACCTATACCTATAACCCAGGTATGGAAAGTAAAACTTTTGACTTAAAATATAATAAACACACATGGGAAATAAAAATTAGAAAAAGTAAACTTGATAAAATCCGAATAACAGTTTTGTTCACTGTAGTACTATTTTATTTTTGTATATTTTTTTTGATAAAATTACTATCAATCTCAAAAATATACATAAACCTAATGCTTGTTTCTGGCCTTGACCGTGAAATATTGCATTACAGTTTTACTTATTTTGATGGTAAGTATTACTTGCCATATTGCGATTGGTTAAGTGTTATTGTATATAGTTTTATAAGCATAATTGTTACAAAAATGTGGTGAGCTTTCTCACTCACTTACTACAACAGTTCAGTGTTAAACATATGCCTCCCCCTCATAGACTGCCACAATATACACCCCTGAGACATTTGCATCCATCCACTGCTTGTATGTTTCATCAGGTCGTCACTCCATCTGGAGAGAATCATCCAACACTACGATTATAAATACGAGGCTGCCACTCGAAAACCTTGATAATAATTCAACCTATATTGCCGGCCCATTGTCTCTTAAGCTCACTGATCCACAGGGCTTTGTCAGTTTCTCTTACCCTTCCGCAGAATACGGATTTTGTCCCGCAGAAAAATCGCCAGCATACCCCAACATTTTAATTTGAAAGAAATGGTTTGAGTTTCACGTTATTCACCATAGCAAAAATAAGAGCATTATGCTGCTACTTCACAATGGTATTAGATCTTTTTCAGACATTATTAAATTAGTGAAAAAATCAGGTATCCATTTTCATTGTAACGTGTTGTAGGTTTAAAATAGTTCTCTTGAACTTCCAGAATAACAAAAGTGCTCACCCTCATATCAATACCCAGATAAGAATCTGTTATTAGCTTATTAACACGCTCTGTCCTTCCTACACACGCTTTATACATTACAGTAGGCAATATATTTTAAGGTGCTCAGTAATATAGTAAATATGAATAAATATGAAAGTTTTTTCTTATAAAATATTAAATATGTCAATAGGAATTATAAAATTTAAATAAATTTTAAAATATATATAAGAAGATAAAATTACTATTTACTAAATAAGTCCTTCTGAGTACGTTACACACTAAGACGCGCGCACACACGCACACTGTGGTTAGGCATGTATTCAACAGCGGACGGATATTATCGCGTTTAATTTGCTTAATTTTAATGGTAACTGAGTGGCTTGACGTCCTGATGTCAGAGTTAGCCTGGAGTGCCTACAGCTTTTTAATTATTACATTTGGTCTGATCTACGCAGAATAAACTTACTTGTGTTGTCTAGAAGTCTTGCAGTGGTATTCTTGGGTTTAGTTTTAATTTTTTTTTATTTTATACGTGGTAAAGCCACGCTGAAGCTGTATTATGGTTGTTGCACGAATGAGTTAGCTGGGCCAGGGAAGGACCACGCTCTCACAGAATACCAGCGTAAAATAGCAGCTTAACACTGCTGTGTTTCGTATGGTGAGTGTAGAGATCCGGAGACCCCTTTTTTACTGGAAATGAGGCATTCCATCTTAGTCCTCAGGGGTGACAATGCATCTGCGTTTTGATTCTTAATCGAGAATAAATGTAGGTATTTATGGGCCACAGCATCCCTTACCAAGAGGTGGACTGTTTGCTTGTTTTTCACACTCATTCTATAAAAAAAATTCTCTATTGAAATTGGGATGTTTTTTTTATATCAGTTTAACCTCACGTATCATACTTGGCAGGAGTCGATGTTTATTCGCGAGGATTTGTGGTCTATCACTTCGGATGTGTTGGCGGAGGCCAGCTAGGATATGATCACATATAAAAGACTTCCCGGAGCGTTACTGCTTCACGGCAGCTATATATGTTCTAGAACATGTGTTTGCGTAATTATAAGAAATCATTATTAGTCGTATATTTTAAAACAATAATGAACCTACAAACTTAATAACGATTTCTTTATTTTACTTTAAGTAAAGTTATCTTTTTCATTAGAATGAGAGCATTCTGATTGATCTTTTTTTATTTTTCTTGTTTAGTTTTGTGCAGAAACTGGTGTCCTACATTTTTCTGTAGTTGTTTTCCAAAAATACGTTGGTTCCGTGCTGTAAGATTTTCACACCAAACTTGTTGTGGCATCTAATACGGAGAAAAATAGTTGATGCTCAGCAAAAATATTTAGACATATTTCAACGAACGCTCTTATTAGGTGAGCGAGAATTAGCGCCATCAGTTTCTGTGATGACGTTAGAGTGGGTCTACTCTAGAGGACCCGAGCACGAGCTGAGCACAAGCTGAGCCGCTCTACTGGTGGTGTCAAGTGTGGACGTACAACGAGCCCAAAAACATGCAAATTGATGCATTCGATGCAAATCCCTTTGTGTTCGTCAAAAAACCGACAATAGGCGGAGCACAATCGAGCACGAATCAAACGCTCGTTTAGGCTTGTAAGTCGGTCCACAATACACAAATTTGTGCTCAGCTTACGCTCTGACTGAAAGATAATTTTTGGTGCCAATATTTGGACTAACATTTGCAGTTATCTGTCGCCTGCCAGTTCAACATGTAAAGAAAAAACCAACGTTCAGCGTCTTACGTTCGCACGTTGAACTGCTACTTCGTTTTGTTTTAGAAAAGTTACTTAGGACTCCAATGATTTTTATATTTAATAGTATTAGATAGATAAATGATAAAACCTTGAAATGAGCAGAAACAAAATTATTTATCTGTAAATTACTGTTAGAAATTCAAAATTCATTAACTACCATTGGCTTATTTGGCACCAAGCAGTTATGAACTACTTTCTATTTGCAAATGTTTTCATTAAAGGTTTATCTAAATCTTAATTTAAAATAATGAATTTAGATAAGGTTGGAATTTTCAACTTACACGTATAATAGAAAACTCATTTACTTGGAATAAAAAGCGAAGTAGAAAGCTAAAATATCGCAATGGTTTACGACCGCAGCGATGTTTTCGTGTTTATGAGTATCTTGTATATTCTTAATTCGAGTGAAGCTCAAATATTTCCCTTGTTTAAGTGTGTGATACTCTCAACTACGTTTATTTATAAAGGAAATGTAAACCTGCTCGTATAAGCTATGTGAAATGCGAGAAGTTCCAAGTACATGCCCAAGATGCTATAATTAATTTCACTCACTCGTTATAATCAATTCGCATTCTTTTTAACATTTGAGACATAATAATGTACTCCAGACCAAATTTCGGCCACGGCCGCCTGCCTCAACGGAGGCTAGCCATCGGCGCAGAATAGGATTATAGTGCCCAAGTGTATGCCCAAGCACAAGTGCACTCTCTATTCCCTCACTCTCATAATCCGATGGGATGGTAAACCGACACGACCGGAGAGAGATCAGATGCAGGACCAACGGCTTAACGTGCTTTCCGAGGCACGGGGGTGAGACACCGCCAACTTCCTGACTCCGGGCAGCTACTGAGAATTTCTGGACAGAAAAACTCAATAACCGATTTTTTTTGCCGAACTGGGATATTCGAACCCAGGACCTCATGATCAGCAGTCGCACTACTACAACCACTAGAACAACGAGGCAGTCAATATATATATAATAAGAAATATGAATGATATATGTAAAAAACGGCTACAATAATATTACACTGATCTAGTAAGGTTTTGTGCACTAGTAATAAAACACGCACTCTGCAGACTAAATAACGTGTTCCTTTAAAGGTATTTGTTAATAATACTATTACAACCATTATTTGAAAGGGTGGGTCACATTGGCCTCATAATCACTTTGGTGTGTATAGTACATTGCACTACATTTCATACCAAGAAACGGTATTTTTACAAGCCATAAGTTTGGCTTCACGGGTCAGATTACTGGCTAAGTGGGCCACAACCACAGCCACAGGCCACTCAATTCCTATTCTTTTTCTTCTTGTTCATTTCCTTCTGCTCCATTACTTCTATTAGATTACTTTGAGCAAAGAGCTGCTCAAGTCTTTTATATTTTTTTCCTTTCATCTATTTGGCTTCAACGTCCTTACACGTCTGTATACGTACATTAGTTTCCAGAAAATATTAAAGCTACAGACACGGCTTTTCTACATATTTCTTCGTAAATATGAAGATGTAGAAGTAAGAACTAAAATAATAAATATTTACCGTGAATTGGTGATGTAAGAATATTGACTACTTTTGTCCCATGGGAGTCGTAAGAGGCGACAGACGGGAAAAACAAGGAGATGGGCGTCTTTCTAATAACAACCAAAAATAAAAAAAACTTGCTGTTTGCAAACAGCCTGCCAAGCGTGGCAATTATGGTGAAGTTCAGCGGTGAACTTTTATTGATCTGTGGTAGTAAGAAAATGTTTGTCTAAGATACTGCACTAATATTATTGTATAATAATTTTAGGTGCCGTATGATGGCGGCGTAAATGAGTCCATTACGTTCCCGCGGTTGTAGCATGTAATAGGCGATCATGATAGTCCAAGATCACACCGTGTAATTACCAAGCCAATCTGTTTTTAATCGAAATACAAACCATTAGAACAAAAATATTTTATAATAAGAACACATTAATTATTTATGTTGTTACAGTTTTAACAATTTGTAAACGAATATGTATTCTTAATAATATCATGTTTGTTTTTACAGGGGCGCTGGTGGCGGTGGCATGTTTGGAGACGTCAATATATCGGCCATTTTGGACTCATTTAGTATAAGTTACGACAAAAGAGTAAGACCTAATTATGGAGGTTAGTAGTAAAATTATAATCGCAATCGAAATTATAAGGTACCGCGTATTGATGACGAAAATTGATGAAATTTTGAAATGCAGTCAAACGAAAAAAAAGAATAAGCTAATGTTATAAATTATTTTTAGTAAATTATTTGATTGAAAGGCGACGGCGACAGTCAACTATATTCGTATAATAATGAAGAAGGTTACTTTATAATTAAAAACAATAATTCTCGTAAATATTTATCATCATCATCATTACAGCCCATCACAAGTCCATTGCTGAACATAGACCTCCCCTATTTTTTTTCATATTTTTTTATGGGATACAAGAAGTTGATGAATCAACTTCTTGTATCCCATAAACAACACCTATCTATCTTAAATATTTAAGAAGAAAATTTTTAAAATCGATTTTAAAATTCTCACTCGTGATTATTACGTCAATTGTATATAATGTACTCGTAACTGAAGAAAAATCGTTTCCCTCCTTTTATTTAATTTAATAATGTATATTTCATAATTTCAAAATAGAATGGATGGTGAATAATTAACATGCGAATATTCGATTACATACGAATAAAACGCAACAATGTAATTTTATCAAATGTATCTTTCAGCAATTTATTTGTTTGTAATACCTAATACGGTAAAACCTTACATCTTTGCCCACATATTTCGGTTATTATTACTTTTTTTAAAAAAATAGCCACTTTGTTTGCTTTATGGTTGCTGAAGCTTTAAACGACACCCTATGCAATAAATAAACTTTTAAAACCAGGTGACATAATTCCCAACAGATGCTGAGAAAAAAACAAAAACAGACGCGGGCAAAGTTATCTCCATTTTCTTACATCTTTGCTCAACCTAAATTTCTCAGCAACTATAAGTTCTATGACTTTGATTTTAAGATATATTGTTAGCAAACCGGCAAAATTGTATACCATTACATTTTCAAATAAATAGAAGTCCATTTTAAGTTTTAATGACGGTGGGCAATGTTATAACCACATTTAGTCACACTTTCATACTAAGAGATTTGATGTACTACGGCTGTGCATCAGATGAAAGGAAAATAATAAACTAATTTAGGGCAATAATGTATATTTTATTTTTAAAATTAAAAACAAAAATTATCTGAACAACAAAACAAATCATGAAAATCAATGTTTACGTAGGAAAGTTCTAGAAAATTGTCTCAGAAATTAACCCTGATAGTTGAAATAAGGAAAAGTAGACAGCGACGATACTTATTAATACGAGGCCAGCTTATACTGATTTTGTAGTCATTGATGTGCGTGGTTCACCTACTGTGCGTAACAATCCATTTTGTCGGCCATTTTTGTCTGCGATCGTTAATGTCTGTCGTTGAGGTGACAATCTCCTTTTAGATTTATTTTTTTTGCAAACGAATTGCCGCATAAATCTTATTTAAAAACTTTAGCTTGAAACTGAGAACATTTAAGCTCTCTCTTTTGGGAAACTAGCGGTTTCTGACAAAAACTCCCCACAAATATATACTCTATTTACTATATTTAAAATAATATATAAAACATTATCTATATAGTTATCAGAATAGTAGTATAGTTCGCAGTTAACAGTAGTTATTTTTATACAGTTTTTTTTTATATACCTAAATACATTTATTTATTTTATTAATTATACCTATATATTTACATTTTATTACATATATATAATTTTATTTATTATACCTAGGTTCATGTTTCCTTGTTTTTTTTTTTCAATAGTGTCAATCTTAATAACATTTTTGAGCTGGGCAACGTTATCGACCTCAGTTTATAAAATACATACATACATACATACAGCTTACAACATTACCCACACAATTTTCTCGCTAACTAAGACAAGTGTAAGAAAGAGACCTTGATTAAAAGCAGCAACAATTAATGCCCTACACGTAAATAACAATGAATCTTACCTGCGCAGCGTTTCTTGGCAATGCGGGATGCAAAACTACAACAAATATTTTTGCACCACCTTCGACTGTTCGGCTGTTGCTGACTGATGCCTGAATATAGTTAGCTGCGATTGTAATAGTCAGTGCTGTCAAACAGATACTCTAGTTTTCCCTAGACACCATACAAATTTGACATTTGTTAAAATAAAATGTCTATTGGTAGTTTTAGTTAATTTTCGTGTTTGGGCAAAGACACCCAAGGGCAAAGTTGTAAGGTTTCACGGTACATAAATTATTTTTAACCTTTAAAGTAATGTAGTACTGAGTAGTTCTTTACGGATTTGCTTTATAAAGCTATCTATATATCTTCAAACTGATCTCCAATCATTATATTCCGTTATAGCCTATAACAATATTATATAATATAATAAATAACCCACTGCCGAATCGTTGGCCTTCCCAATAGATTACCTCATAGGTATGACGTTACCATAGTGGCTACGCCTGGCGGATGGGTTGGCAAATGCAAAATTATGTAATTTTGAGATGTTATTACGAAGATGCTGCTGCCCATGTCCTGTTTCAATTTTCCCTCTTGCGTCTCTTATGAGAGCAACGACACGTCATGTGATAGTGGATGTTCTTACATCGCCACTACTGGTGTCTGTCGTATATAATATCTTTAGATTTTAGATCAGTTATAATATCAATAGCTGATCTAAATGTTGTGATTCAATTATTTATTTAAAAAATAAATACATTGTGTGTTAGTAAATTTGGAATTGAATCTCAACTTTTTGTACATTATTATATCTATACTCAATTGAACGTTAAATTCAAGAAAATCTCATTACTTAAGGTTTTAAGAACGAAACTCTCAGTGTAAATACAGGTTTGTTATGCACCCTTTGATTCGTACATAAATTCAAAAAGTTGTGAAGCTAAAAGGAGTTGGCGTACAAAAAAGAAGCATGAGCTAAATTGAATAAGCCTTTCATGTTTGTATAATACATACAAAAATGTTGATTCTTTTTTCTCGTCGATTATTTTTTAATACCATGAGTAACCAGGTTACACGTGGTATTTTTAATACTCTTGTTTAATGTAATGAATAATTTTTTTTACTGTGGTACGTTGAAAAAGGTAATAACATTCATAAAACTTATTTAAGGATAAATATGTCATCTCAAAGTCTAATAATTATAAGAAGAATAGTAATATTCCTGTAGTCGTCTCTGCGAATGGGCTAATCCCGGTCATCCTCGCGGGTCATCTGAGGCGACTGGGACTCCGTTGCGGACCGCTCCGGGCTCAAATGCAGAAGGCGGTGCACCTTGATACCGCCTGCATTGTCCGCCGGTTTCTTTCCCTTTACTCCTAACCCTCGGCCGTTTGGTCTCCCCCTACAAAAGGCTTCCATCTGGTTGGGCTTTTATTTATTTATGTATTTATCATTTCATTTTCATTTATAATTATATATTTATAGAATCCAACCAGATGAGAAAACTATATACATGCCCCAAATAATAATAATAATAATACAAGATTGACTGTACAGTTAGAGACTTCCTCGAGAAGTGTATAGGGCAGTGGAGTACCCCTTAGAGTTGCTAACTCTAATGGCATAGATTTATCTATGCCCGTCAACTTAAGGACCCTTTCCGAGGCTGAAGCGTACCGATATCTGGGTATGTCACAGAACATTAGTATCGATCAGGTGGTATGAAACAGTCAGTTTGCGACGTTTTTTATGCACGCTTGACCAAATTGCTTAACAGCCTTTTGTCCGGTGCGAAAAAGACACACGCATATAATAGTTGGGTTATGCCTGTCCTCATGTATACCTTTGGCATACTCAGGTGGACTCAGATTGAACTTACGCCCTGAATAGAAAAGTCCACACTACCATGACGTCCCATAGGATGCATCATCCGAGGTCGTCGGTAATGAGGCTGTACTTGCCGCGAAAAGTGGGCGTGGCTTTCTGAGCACCATGCATAATCGCGAAGTGTGTAGCCTCGCTCATTACTTCTTGGTGAGATCGGATGATCCATTCTATAATGAAGTCATTTCTAGTGATAAAGGGCTTACCCCTCTATCCTTAGCCAACGAGTAATGGCTGGACCCAGCAGTACATAGCATTTCTGACCGGGAGACCTTATTGAAGGAGAAGGAGTTCCATGGGAGGTACTACAGGGCTTTACATGAGCCTTTCGTAGATACAGCCGCCTCACTCAACTGGCTACGTTTCAGTGACCTCTTCGGGGAAACCGAGGGTTTTGTCTGTGTAATACAGGATCAGGTTATTAAGACCCACAATTGTCGGAGATACATCCTAAAGGATGGCACCGTCGACGTCTGTCGAGCTTGTCGCCATCCCGGTGAGTGAGTTACTTAGGCATGTCATCTTTGGTTGTTCGGCGCTTTCTAACTCCGAGTACTTGCACAGGCACAATTTGGTAGCCAAAATTCTACACCAGGAGCTCGCTCTGAAAAACGGTCTCGTGGACTCGAAATTTCCGTATTACAATTACTTGCTGAAAGCCGTGCTCGTAAATGACCGCGCCAGGCTTTACTGGGACCAGGCTATTATCACAGATAGAACTATTCTTGCGAATAAGCCTGATATTGTGCCGATGTACCGGGCACAGTCAAGGATAATTTTTCGTCGGCATTACCATTCCGTTTGACAAGAACCTCGTGCAAACAAAATATGGACCTGGACATGGACCTGGCTCACGAGGTGACCGACATGTGGGGTGGTCTACTGACCGAAATTATTCCTGTAGTCGTTTCTTCAAACGGGTTAATACCAGTCTGCCTTTCGAGTCATCTGAGGCGGCTGGGGCTCCGTAACGGACTGCTCCAGGCTCAAATGCAGAAGGCGGTGCTCCTCGATACCGCCCGCATCGTCCGCCGGTTTCTTTCCCTTTCCCCCTTACCCTCGGCCGTTTGGTCTCCCCTGCCGAGAGCCTCCATCTGGTTGGGCATTTATTTATTTATGTATTATTTATTTATGTTAGTATGTTAAATATATATTTACGTATATTTATCATTTCCTTTTATATATTTATTCAGCTCAACCAGATGAGAATACTCTATTACTAATAATAATGCCCATAATTAATAATAATAGATGAATATTGCCGACTACTTATTTTATTTAGCTAATATTCTCTACTTATATTAGTAAATAAAATATAATAAAATGGTGAAATTGTGGGTTGTTTTAACTAGTTTTTGTAAAATGAATTAAATGTTTTCAAGTGTGTCCCAGCTGAAATGCACCGTTAACATTATTTGCTTTTTTATTTATTTTTTATTTTATAAGCGCAGAACTGACACTGACTGAAACCGACTGACACAAACTAAAACGCTGATCCGTATCATCGCTGTATTTTTTTCTTGATCGGATGTAGGATCAGATTTTGCCAACATCGTTCTTTGTTTGTTGCTCGTGAGATTGATTTTGCTGCTAGTACGACCCCTAACACCTATGTTTTAACTTCTTCAAAAAAGGAGAAAGTTCTATCCTAAGAATATGTTTTAAAGAAGGTTCACCGATTTCATAGTTAAATATGAGGACATTTTAGTTATTATCATGAGTTTGTGATATTGCTTAGTGTACTCAAAAGGGTAAAAAGACTTTTTATGTAAAAAACCTACTTAATAGCTAAACAAAATATAATAATATCCACATAATAGGAGTCAGGACTTCTTATTGCTTATTCTACGACACGCTAAGTATGAATTGACACCGTCTCCGCAGTCGAAGCTATTCTGTGGGAATTATTTTATGTTTCCTTTTAAGTTTTTAAAATTATTTTTAATTTTTTATTAAATGTTTAATGTTCTTTTACGTCTTGTTTTAAATATAATAGTGTGTAGAATATCACTTAATGTACTTTATATCAAGAATATGAAAAAAAGTGATACTTTTACTATTACAGAAATATTTAAATATGGAACGCTCATATACAGAAACGAAATTTGATAGCACTGATGTGAGTTTCTTTTGAAAAAACAAACACGAGAATATATTTTTAAAGAGTTTTTAATCACACCTTCCGATTCCTTAAAACATTTTTTTTAATTGTACCGTAATATGTGAAGCGTATTGAAATACCGCACGAGAAAAAGCGAGAAAGTTACAAGTGGTAAAATAAAAAATTTTGTATAACCGACTTCAACATAAATAGAATAAGGACATCATGTTTTCGAAGTCAATTAGAAACGCATTATTAAGAATAACTCAAAAACTATTGGTCAGATCTTGATCAAATTTATATGGAACCATACGTGAAGAATTATCAAAATCGGTTCACCCAGAAAATAGTTCTGAGGTAACACACATAAAAAAACATACAGTCGAATTGAATACTTCCTCTTTTTTGAAGTCGGTTGCACATATTTAAGAAGCAGGGGGTATTAGATAATTTACCTGGGTGGCATAACTAGATTATTCTCGTGGCATAACTGCATCATGAGCATACTCTCAACGGAGAACTGTATCTTCCACCATATATGTGTTTCAGGGCCACCCGTGGAAGTGGGGGTTACCATGTACGTGCTCTCCATCAGCTCTCTGTCTGAAGTGAAAATGGTATCTTATTTTCAAAGCAATATCAAAGACACAGCGCATACATAGCAAAATTTTGTCCCTTAGTGCAATCACCAGCATTTTACCGTTCATTGTAGCACCCGTGTCCACGGTTCGATCGCAACTTTAGTAACTGGCTCGATATAACTGTAGTTAATGGGTGGTCACGTTGTTAATGATTTGCGTGGATGCGCGAGTGGTGCGTTAGATGAATGTACTTGTCGCGCCTTACAACCGCCCAACCGTTCGCAACCTGCACGCACCCTGCGCCCTTCGTGCCCCTAATAGTACTGTCCGGGGATGGGAAACGTCACCATCCTCTGGTTTGGTTTTCACGGCGCGAGGCGCGTGCGCGACTCACGATTGGGCTTGATTGCAGGTCCGCCAGTGGAGGTGGGCGTCACCATGTATGTGCTCTCTATCAGCTCCGTCTCCGAAGTGCTCATGGTACTCGCCACTATCAGCTCACGCTTGTCTCGGTCACTTCGGCATCCGCCGCCGCGACCGAGCAGCCCCAGATACGAGGCTGCGAGCATGTCCGCGTTTGGTGGAGCAAAACGCCCTATTGTCCGCGCACTTGCTTTCTTACTATGTGTCTTTAATACCACAAACTGGTCAAGTAAAATAAACTTAGGATTTCATAATAAGAAAAGCAATACGTTATATTCATAACCGTTGTCAACTTGTGTGTTTAGCAGTACTCGTAACTCCAAAGAAGGATCCGCTAGTAATAGGTTAAAGGTGATACTTTCTGTTTAGTTAACATTTAAATTACAATTTGTATTAAAGTACCTTATAGTAAAAGTACTTTCAAGTAGTAAACAGATGGTCATCACTACTTCTAAAACTGGTTAGAATTAAAAAATAACTAATTAAATCAATATTATTTATAAAAAAAGTCAAATAGTTTGTTATAAATATACCGTGTAAATAAATTATTCCAAGTTCTATGGATTTGCGATGACTGTACTGTTTTAATCGTGAATCATTTCGTAGTTTGTTGTGTTTGTACGTATTTGTGTTCTTAATAAAATATTGCCAATATTTTAAATTTTTGCGCTCTCCAATAACTTGGAACACCGGCTTAAACAATTGTTATATAATTCAAATCAGTTAATAAAAATAATCGCATATTAATATAGTTCTTAAGAATTTGTATATTTAACTCAGAAGCTAGTTAGTTCCCTTACGTTTTAACCTACCTTTAAAATCCGGTCTTCCAAAGTATATTCTATATGAGCAGCTAGACGTTTGGGTAAAGGACCCCGCTGTGGAAACCAAATCAAGGTTGGGAAGGTCACAATAAGACGTGACCCATAACCCATGAGGATGTTTGCCAATTTCTGACGTCATCAAATTGCGATCGGGAGCAATCATTAATAAATGATATTTTTTCCACAAACCTGATCCAAACTTATTCGTGGCAACTTGTATACGTATCGGCTTGTTAGCTTGATTAAGAAAGGTTTGCCTTTATCGAGCCGTGGGTGCCCGCCTGCGTCGCAATCCTCTTACATTTCCCTATCCCATCACCAAAGCACATTTCCCGTTCATTCTTAGAATCCACCTATATAAGTAGTATTTCCGCCATAATCACACACTGCACATTTTTCTTTTAGTAAACATTTCACGCTTACAATTCAATTTGTCTATTAAAAGTAGAAATTGACTTTTTATATTAAATCAGCATTAAGATAAAATAAACCATTGGCACTTTACTTATTTAATTTTAACCGATATAATAACCGCTCACATTGATAACTCACTATAAGGCTATAAGTATTTGGCAACAAATTGCCATTTTCAATCCCAGCATGCTTAAATATATTAGATGTAAACGCCTTGGTGTTGAATATATACGTCAAGTATTTCTATTAATATTAATTTTGTTTATTGAATCAAAATTTTAAACATAGGTCCTACTGTTCAGGTCGAAAATCAAGTGCAAAACAAAATATTTTAGTGGGACCTCTGTTACATTTGCTAAAAATCTGAGACGTGTATTCCTTTTTTGAATTATAAAGATAAAGACCAAATGGCACAATAAGAATTTTTTTCCTCCTCAGGACTTCACGTTGGATTTTTACTTCAGACAGTTTTGGACTGACCCACGATTGGCTTACAAGAAAAGACCCGGTGTAGAAACTCTATCAGTTGGCTCTGAATTCATTAAAAATATCTGGGTACCTGATACATTCTTTGTTAATGAAAAACAATCTTATTTTCACATAGCAACGACCAGCAATGAATTTATTCGAATACACCATTCTGGTTCCATAACACGAAGTATAAGGTATATTACCATAAAATCGGCTTCATTTAAATTGTCGTAAAAGCTATCTATTTCTTAAATATTTTTTATGATGATTACAGATTAACAATCACAGCTTCATGCCCAATGAATCTTCAATATTTTCCAATGGACAGACAACTGTGTCATATAGAAATCGAGAGTTGTAAGTATCTTCCTATAGGTTTAATTTGAATAATCGAAACTTATTGATTGTTCGAAAATCATAATAAGTGTCACTTTGTAAATTAATGTGAACAATACTCACAAAAAATAATAAATATGTACAATTGTTATAGTAATCATATTTATAATATTTTATGTTACAACTAAAAACTCAGGAAATTTAACAAAGGCACGCTTTATATTTCATATATATATATTATATATCGTGCAACCCTTATTTATCGATATTATATAAATAATGCCTTATAAATTTATAATATTTTATACGAGGCAAATATGTTAATTTATTTATGATGATAGAAAAATAATTAATGGTTTTTAATGTGTGCTCACTCAACGCAACTGTTGACGCAAACTTACCACTATGCAATTTATCACTAGGCTTACCAACATTGTGTTGGGATCACTTTCTTGTATCACAGATGCTACTCAGGGACATCCTGTGAGCACATGCGTACAATGTAAAGGTCAACACGTGCTGTGATATCCCTTGTGTTCTCATAAATTGGAACGTCTCCTTCTCGCATACAGCACCCGCAGAAGGCAGACACGTTATAGTAAGCCTTTTTCCTCACAAGCATTAAACGAAAAAAATGATTTTGCGACATCGATGCTGTAATAGCTGAGCGGGCCGGAGGAGGCGGGGTTTGGAGGCACCCGCGGGGTCTGCACAATCACGGATGGCCGTGCCGCTGACGGAGTGCACTGCACGCGGCCGATTCACACCCTTTCACCCTGCGTAATCACTGCTGCTTAGCTCCTCACTGCATACTAATTAATTGCACTTGCATGTATACTAAGCTGCTTTAAAGTTTGACTTAGATTTATGAGTTAGTCTATCCTGTTAAATATTACAATTTTAATCTAGAAATTAATTAACACAAATTATTTTGCTATTTGTTTCTCTGAAGTAGGTAGAACGAGTAGATTTATATTTTTCTATCATCCACTTTGAGCAGATCAGAGATAAACGACCTAAATTTGGTCGCTTCTCAATTCCGCTCGTTTTGTCTCGCCCGCGACTCCCATCACCGCCGCAGCTGCGCGAGCGAGGGATGCGCGGTGCTTCTCAGCGTAAGTGATAGCGTTTTGTGTGTTTGGCATGTCTCCGGAGTCGGGTACACAATGAGAGATATTCGATACCATTGGAAAGACGGACTATCAAGCGTCGGCATGAGTAATGAAGTGCAACTGCCACAGTTCAGAGTCCTCGGCCATCGCCAACGAGCTACAGTTGTAACACTTACGACAGGTAATGATTCGCAACGCCCGCTATCCTAGCACAATCCATTTATTACTCCGCCACCGACCCCGTCTCCCTCAGCCCGTGTGCAGATGATAGATACCGCGACACTAGCACACACGCTAAAAATAACACAAAAAACGCACGAAAAGGACGAACGATAAGCGAACTCGCGATATCCTGCTCTCACCCTGACCAAATGAAGACTCGAGTCACAAAACCCATTGCGATGGGCCTGGGGTAATTTCATTTATATATCCGCTGCGCACAGTCGGCTACACCATGCGGGACATCCGATACAAATGGAACGAGGGGCCCAACTCAGTGGGTGTATCAAACGAAGTATCGCTACCACAGTTCAAGGTGCTTGGCCATCGACAACGAGACATGGAGATCTCCCTCACAACAGGTACTTAAAATAGAGGGATTTAAATTATTGGGTAAATATTTAATAAGTTTTGCTAATACGTGAAACACTGGATTAAAACAGTCACGATTCTTTCACATCCTGCTTTTGTACTTATGCACAAAACACTGAGTGGTGTATAAAAATGATTGCAGTAAGTTGTATAATTTCGGAATTTAGATCCATTCACAATTTTGAAATAAGTTATAAATTACAAATAAACTTAGTTAACTATTATTGTTTAATGACTATTAGCAAAAGTACCTATATTATAAACATATATTAACAATCTTTCCAGGAAATTATTCAAGATTAGCATGTGAGATACAATTTGTTCGTTCAATGGGATATTATCTTATCCAAATTTATATTCCATCTGGCTTAATCGTTATTATATCATGGGTATCGTTTTGGTTAAATCGCAATGCTACTCCAGCTAGAGTTGCCCTAGGTGTAACAACTGTATTAACTATGACCACGCTCATGTCATCAACTAATGCCGCGCTACCAAAAATATCGTATGTCAAGTCCATAGACGTGTACTTGGGAACCTGTTTCGTCATGGTCTTCGCAAGTTTATTAGGTAAACCACCCTTTTTTTAACTATTATTGCACTGCGATGTTCTTTTGAAACTGCGAATGCGATTTTTTTTTCTTATATAGGTTAACTTTATTTTATTTAATTAGGTTATAGTGGTTAACGTAAAAATGAAACAAATGTTTCCAAATGAATGCGTTGCGAATTTTTGTATTTGAAGATTTTACACTTTTAATTTAAAATATTTGTCTTTTAATACAAAATGTAAAAAATAGGTTTAAATACAGGTGACATTTCCTCTACTTATAGAATATGCTACGGTGGGATACATGGCAAAAAGAATACAAATGAGGAAACAACGATTTGTAGCTATACAAAAAATAGCTTCTGAAAAAAAAATTCCTGTGGATTGTCCAGCTGTTGGAGACCCGCACACGCTTTCTAAAATGGGTACTATGGGTAGATGTCCTCCAGGGCGACCATCGGTAAGATTTCAATAAGATATTTTAATTTAACATTTGTAAATTTTATAACAATACCTTTGGGCGACATTTTTCAGGAGGTTCGATTTAAAGTCCATGACCCTAAAGCGCACTCTAAGGGCGGCACACTAGAAAATACGATTAATGGTGGCAGAGCAGCTGAAGAAGAAAATCCTGGTCCACCTCCTCATATTCTTCATCCTGGAAAGGTAAATTTTCATACACCTGTTACTGCTGTGCTTATTATATAAAACTAATGCCACCGTTGCGTAATCGTCGCTCAGCGAACCAATAATATAATGTAAAATATGTATGTTAAACACTGCATGATGTGTATACTTTCAACAAATATCAAAAATTGCTGTAGCGAAAGAATTGATTTATAGGTTTAATTAAGCCGCATTGGCTTATTGCCTTGAACACAAGAGTCAAAATATTTTAAACCAATTTGGTCTTGAGGCGATATTGATTTGTGGTGCATTAGTTGTATCAGTATACTTATTTTGTTTCAGGATATAAGCAAACTCCTGGGTATGACTCCATCAGACATCGACAAATACTCACGCATCGTGTTTCCAGTTTGCTTCGTGTGCTTTAATCTAATGTATTGGATAATTTATCTTCACGTATCAGACGTCGTGGCTGACGATTTGGTTCTACTGGAAGAGGATAAATAGAGGGTGCTTTTTATGAGCCACTTATTTTTTCACTATTACTATTTGAATAATAATTTGAAACAAAATTTTCGACATTATAAAATTCTAGTAGCTAATAACTAAACGTGGAAATATAGCTACAATAATCATTAGTATTACTGATATCATTTGAGAATGAATTTATATACATATAGCTTAATATTAGATGTTAAATTTAATTTAAAACTGATTGCGTAAAAGTAACTAAAGTAAAAGACTAAACAACATGAGTTATCAAAAATGTTTTGAAGTCCGTAAACTAGTATAATAAATGAAAATAGTGACGTACGTAAGTACCCTGATAAACCAATTTTCTCAAGAAAAAAAATGAATGTCAAGCGATATTAAATGTATGGCATTTTATGTACATATAAATATAATTTATGCATAGTAATAGAGACAAAGATATAATATAATATGAGTATAGTTCTATTAAAAGTATTGACTCAATAAATTTCTAAAATATATTATTCTGAAATTTTTAAAATAATATCTATTAAAAGCCAGTAGTAAAAATCAAAATGCTGGAGTTTCAAATTGTTATTCTTCATGTGGCAAAATGAGTGGAGGTGACACAAAAATATCTTGTAATATAAATCTGATGCTCAACTAATTCTGCTTGAATTTTTAGAATTAATAGAGTTTTTACTGACATGTTAATTAAGTTAGATGTTTGTTTATTTTTTGCAATATTTCATATTGTTGTGATATAAATATAAATTTATTTTATTATAGTTGCAAACAATTATAATAATGTTAACAATTTAATTTTAAGCTTCATGTTGTAATTTCATATTTTAATTATTACTTCTTATAAAAGCCAGTAATTTTGCTTTGCATCGATGAATGCATGTGGATTGACTTTATTTTGTGACTTTCTCATTTTACCATAAGCCAATTACAATTATTTAAAACAATTAACATTAAGTACTACTACATTTCCATTAACAGACAGTTAACGTTATATAATAACTTTTAATTTCGTCATACCAATGCATTTTTTATTTCAATGCATGCAGATTTTATTCTTAGATCTGTATTTTTGAAAAATCAAGCATGAAATTCTCCTTTGTTTAATGCTGTATTTAGAGGTAAACAGTTTATATTCTTTTATTAAAAAATGTTAATTGACCTTTGTATACAACTATTCTAATAAGTTGTATATATATATATATATGCTTCTAATAAACTAAGCACAGTGATCCTGTAGCGTCTCGTTTTAAATTCTCCAAAATCAAAAGTTCAGTGTTTAGAATGAATTTTACATTAAAATACTACCATTAGGATTTTCAATGCCAATATATCATTTTTACTGTCACGTCGCCAAATTTTCAACAATTTGCACGTGATTATATTATAAAAGTAACTGAACTTTCTAGTATACTCTATTTTGTTCATTCTAAATCATATGTTCACAAATATGAATGTAAAAAATGACAAGACAAAAAATTAAAGCAGCAATGAAAAATCCGATAATATCGATTTAGAACATATTATTTTATGCAGAATCATCTGACTGAGGGATTTGTAAATATAACAAAATACTTAGTTTGTAGCTGTAAATTAATATATGTCAAATAAAAAACCAACATAAAGGGGAATAAGAATAAACAGTTGATGTTTACGAGTAGAATCAAATTACTGATATTATCCATTTAAAAACTATTTGTTCAAATCGTTGCCTTTTTTCTTCCAAAAATGCTGTTTCTTTATATTAGACTAGACCATCACAGTAGAAATGCAATGCTTTTCTTAGTTAAAATTAGATGAATTGACTTTCTTTTCTCGCTAGTAAATTTGAAAAAGCTCCTGTAGAAACGCAATACATTGAGCATTGGAACTTTATTATTGCTGTTAACTTGGGAAGTACATTCATAGATCATCTTGTATTAAAAGAAGATTACTTCTATAATATAAGAAGTATGAATGAATCTTCCCACTCTAACAGTTCTTACCCTCGTTATCTGAGGCGCAGGGCTCCTGTCATCAGCTACGATATAATTTTTGAAATATTTTGAATATTGTTACTTCAATATGGGTTCCATATGCTTATCTAGCTTAGATATTTATATCATATATTCCTTAGTTTTTTGAGACAATATTAATTAGTAAATAATACACTGCCATTTCAGTGAACACCAAAATATAGAATATAAAAACACTTTACATTTGTAAATATTGAAATACTTAAAATGTGAAAAAGAAACCTGAAAAAAGCTTCTGTAATGGAACCCATTTATTCCACATTTTAAAAATTTAACACTGCGCATTAAAAAGGTATAATTCTGTGACCATCCTAATCACTAGTTTGACAAACATGGTTTCATATACTTACAAGTTAAATTAATTTCATTTTATAAGATTTATTAAATAGATGTTTAAAGGTATAGTTTAGTGAACATAGCATAAAATATTTATAATTTTGAAAATGTTATCTTATATAGTTTAAGAATTAAGCAGAAATATAAATTTTAGCATATTTATATTTTAGAATAAATCAATTATATTATATACACTTTAGATCATGATTAAAATAGAATGAATATAATACCTGCACTCATATATAACTGCACTGTAATCTGTGTATTCACATTTAATTTTAAATGCAATTAACTACATATTATATTCTAAATTATATATAGCAAAATGACATTATTGAGTAAGATTCGCCGTTAGTATTTTGATCTAGGTACTACGACGCAGCCTCAGCTTCGTGACGAAACGAAATTCTAAAATAATTGTTTAGTGATTAGTAACTAAGTGCGAAACAAATAGTTTTAAGATATTTATTAAATAATATTTAATTAAGGAAGCACATTCAGTCAAGTCACAAATTACTTTTTTTTTCAATTAGGTAGTTTATATAGTCGATACTTTATTTCCTATTGTATAATTTCATAACTTTGTGTGTGATAATACTATTTACTTAATATTAAAACAGTAAATCTTCCAAAATTAAATATATTATTTTAATACGTTATAGACTTAGGATAATGACGCCAATTTAATTTAACGCCTGAGGCACGAGTACACCAACATAACAAGAGCAATAACTTGTGAATATATTTTTAAAAACCATAATGAAGTTGGTTTTTAAAAAAAAACACATTTTTTTAAATTAATAGTTGTCAAGAAGTTGCCTTAAATCCACCTAGTTGGAAAAACGTTCATTATAATATTATGTTATAATTAGATAAAATAACATTTTTAGTACCATTTATAGAACTTGTTCACTAAGGAGTATTCTTAGAATATGTATGATATTATTAACAATCTTATGTTTCTAATTCAAATATTGTTGAGTATTTTATTGAAATTTTATACCGTAAAACTACATTATTATTTGAAGAGACGCTAGATTAAAGCTATTACATGTAGTGCAAATGCATGATATATGTAAGATAAGATAGCACTCCACACAAAAGGAAAATTTATTATTACCGCGTTCATAATGAAAAATAATTGCTAGTTATAATTAATAAGTATTACAAAACGAAAAAAGTTATTTAGTAAACTGCCATATACTGATATGACAGAGTTCTGTGCTGAGTTTTGCGTTTTATAACTATGTTTAAATTTTTTTAATTACATATATTACACATTTAGAAAGCGTTATTTTTTAGTAATTTCTTAAAGTTTTTTTTATTATAAAAACCCTAACAACTGTATTTATACTGCAATTTTATATCTTTTCAACAATCAAAAATAACATTTGTCGTATATTGAATTTAGGAGGTTGTTTATTATTTTGGCATAATGACATTTGATATAAATCGTTTAGTTTCCTGTTACAGCAATATAATTAACAACCAAAAATAATTCTGTTACTAAGCTAATAATAAAAGTGAGAAATAGGTATGTAGTTATGAAAACAGAAACACCAAAGTTAAATTTGATAATTTATTTGAAGACAAAATGTGAAACTAGACCTTAAAGTGAAATAGATATAGAAAAACCTATAAATGTTATAATTTTTTAACAGAATGCTCAAATCAAAATTTATAATTAAGAAACTATTTTGATATTTCTAAATATGATTTAAGTACTTGTGAACTTTCATAACTGAAAACTATAAAATATAGAAGTAAAATAAAATACGGTGATCGACCATGGCGTATTATGACCGTAATAACTTTTGAAGCCTACACAATGGCCCTTAGCTGTTGGCCATTGAGCAAGTTCCAAGTCTCTAAGCGAGCTATAGAGAAGTCGACCGCCTAGATCGATCCAAGCTTGAATGTTTTGATTTGGAGTAAATCAAATGAATTTCACTATGATATGTTTGGCATAAACAAAATCTTTGTTTCGACTAGATATTGCTTTCCGTTTAAGTGGCATATATTTTTCTTACTTAAACATTCCATAAAATAAAATCGTCTATTCTAAAATAAATGGCTCAATTATATATAGTAACTTGAAATATATTGTTACAAGAGTAGAGAAGGCTTAGATCTCTAGATATCATGCTGAGTTAGTGTACAAAATAACCAAAATCAATATCGGCAACATTAAATCATAATTTAGGCATATTTTTACGACTTAATGTAGTATTATTTTGACTATACATAAACAGACTAATGGACGCCATACTCGGTCAGTTAAAGTGATCATTCCAACTAATCAGTTTGAACTAAAACTGTTGATATTTTTTTAAATATCGGGTTTTCGATATATCGATCGTTATAAATATATTAATATAAGTAACAGACCGTGTGTGATGTCCATTAGATTTATTAGTTTTGTAACATTTGAAAACTGTTGCAATGCAAATAAATACAACTGACTAACTTACAAACTGTCGAGACTATTTTTCTTTTACTAACATTTTTTAATAAATTATTAGTGTTATCATCTTCCTGAAATAGTTTTTTCAATATTTTATTATTCTATATTTGTTTCTGTTTTTTATAATTATAATGATTTAGTATTAGTTTTTTCATCAAAACCAAATAGTTACCTCATAATATAATTGAAATAAATATCACCTCCAAGTAAACCCGTTAATAGAATAGCGTAGTAAAATAAGCGTAACCTTATACATTAAGAATGTGAAACAAAGTGAATCAGTATGAAGTAAGTGAATAGTAATTACTACAACGACGTTGTGCAAAGAGTAAATAAATATTACAACAGAAAGGAATGTCAGAAATAATGTGATATTTTATTTATTTTTTGACTTATTATCCCCAATAATATCATAAAGTATTTAAGTACATTTTTATTTTAAATTACATTATTTTAAACCCCAATTACATATACTTCTATGAAATCACATAAATCCCACTAATCATGAAAATAAATGGCTACACGCTTGTTTTTAAAGTTTTTGTCAAAGGAATACTTGCAGAATATAAAGGAGTGAAAATTGTCGCTTTACTTTTATAATTATTATAATTTAACAATAAATTTTCTTTCATTGTTGTTAAGATCTCAATCTTACTATAAATATGGATAATTTTATATTTTATTACTGTTAGCTACACTGTAGTTATCTGTGTACTTATGAATGATTATAGATATATACGATATTAAAAGAAAAATAAATCCATTTTTCAAATATACTATTTTTACTTACAATATTTGGTAATTAATTCCCTTATTATGTATCTTAACACGCACAACAACGATGGTAAGTATTGATATAAATACACAACACCAAACAATCAATGTGAAAAGTCAAATATCTAGCATTACTTTACACTCAGATAATTTTAAATAAAATAAAATACATGGGGCAAATTACAGAAGTATATTACTTTATGGACGCTTTTGGACGGAGCTACACCAAATAGGCCATTTTATTCAAACTCATAGCAACCCTGTTAATATCTGAAAAAATAAAATTAGTAAAAATATAAAAAATAACTAAAAAAGTAACCTTTATAAAAAATATAGTTTAGATGCATTACAATAAATATAATTTTAATTTGGGACAAGAATATTTTAACTGCTAATATAAGACATTTGTTCAAAGTAAAGGATTGGAAAGTAGGAGCTTGCTCATATTGGCCCCTTTTTCCGGGATGTATTTTTGGAGTATAACGACGGACTCCTTTTACTAGGAGTTGTGATTTCCTTAAACTCGCAATTTTAGCGGTCCATTGAGTCCAAGGCAGTAGCAGCGGAAGGTAACTATGTGTCCTTGATCTTGTACTTGTACTTGACGCTGTGACTAATTCAATCAATCAATAATAATCAATAAGTAATTCAAATAATCAATAAATCAAATAACAAAACGCAAATCTGTTCATACGTGGAACACTGGCTGGTGATGCAAAATAATACCTAACGGAATTGAAATCAGTAGAGATGTAAAAAAGGCTTATTGGTGACACTAATTTTGTTGAAAGCAATCTCGTCGGCCTATAGCACAGGTGCAGAGTAACCAACATTTCGGTGTTATACTCGTATAATAGGTCTTTACTTATGAAATTGCCTTTTTTAGAAATAAAATAACGTATTTTTTCTATATTTTTTATTAATCTAATAAATTACCCATGCAATTGATGCATCTTTGCCAACCCAGTGGTAGTTTATTTTTTGAAGAAATAAGCTGGATGGGAGGCAACAAATTCTTCAAAAGAATTTTGTACCGCCTCTTGAGTATTTGCTTTTTTACCGCCAAAATGTTATCCAAAAACTGGAAAAAGTATAAGTCAGTAGGCGCAAGGTCTAGTGAGTACGGGGAATGACGGAGAGCTTCTAACCCCACCTCTTGTAACTTGGAGACCACCTGTTGTGCAGTATGAGGTTGCGCGTTATCTCGCAGGAGAAGCAGAGACGAGCGATTGACCAAAGCTGGCGTGCGAGCTCTTCAGTTCTTCACATTACACATCTACAGTGAAGAAAATGACGAATCACACCGGTGCTAGACCACCAAACACTGACCAACACTTTTCTCCGGGTGAGTTTTCGTTAAGGACATTGCTTAGGTACTGAGCGCCTGCGATTGTAAAACAGAATCCATTTTTTGTCGTAGTTAACAATGGTACAATTTTTTTTTCGTTTGTGTGCCTGTTGAGCAGCGCAAGGCACGTCCAGACGCGTACTTCGTGCTGGCGATTAGTGAGTTCGAGGGGCACCCATTATTCAATCATTTATATCTTGCCATTTTGACTCAAATGGACCAACATGGTTTTGAGTTTAAGGTCGAAATCTGTTGGTAATTCGATTAAAGATTTAGATTGAGTATCATAAGCTTTCACAGTCGTCTTCAATTTTTCATTGTCGGTCAAATTTCATTTTTCAATTCCAGAACGGAATCGGGGAAACTAGTAACAGGTGGTGCGTCGTTTGTAGTATTCACTCCCTAAAAGTCGTTGATGATGCCGCTTGTGCCGAGTTGCTGCCACAAAGGTACTCATATTCCATAATTACTCGAATTCCGAACGTAAAGTATCCATGATTACGAAAAAGATTCAAATGCGATGAAAACTTAACGCTTATCAATAAGCAAATGACTAATTTTGAAAAGCAGTTCCATGATCATCATCATCATCATCATCACAGCCCTTCACAAGTCCACTGCTGAACATAGGCCTCCCCCAAGTAATGCCACAAAGCACGGTCCTGAGCCACCTGCATCCATCGACTTCCTGCATATCTTACCAGGTCGTCACTCCATCTAGTGGGGGGTCGCCCTACACTACGCCTACCGGTACGAGGCTGCCACTCGAGAACCTTTCTTCCCCATCGGTTATCGGTTCTTCGAGCTATATGGCCGGCCCATTGCCACTTCAGCTTACTAATCCGTTGGGCTATGTCGGTCAATCTGGTTTTACTGCGGATATCCTCATTTCTGAGTCTATCACGCAGAGAAACTCCGAGCATAGCCCTCTCCATAGCTCGCTGAGCGACCTTGAGCGTCCTCATACGGCCAGCAGTGAAGGACCACGTCTCTGATCCGTAAGTCATCACTGGCAACACGCACTGGTTGTACACTTTAGTTTTCAGAGATTGAGGTATACCTGACGAGAAGATATGTCGTAATTTCCCGAACGCTGCCCAGCCGAGTTGAATCCGTCGATTGACCTCTCGGTCGAAGTTGGACTTACCTAGTCGGACTATTTGTCCCAGGTAAACGTACTCGTCAACAACTTCGAGCATAGTGCTCCCAACAACTACCGGCATAGGTGTGACATGGACATTAAACATAATCTTTGTTTTGTCCATGTTCATCTTAAGACCTATCCGTTGGGAGGCACTATTGAGGTCATTGAGCATAGTGCTTAAGTCCTCCAGCGATTCTGCCATAAGGACTATATCGTCGGCAAATCGAAGGTGAGTGATGTACTCGCCATTGATGTTAATACCGTATCCTTTCCAGTCCAGTAGCTTGAAAACGTCTTCCAAAGCAGCGGTGAAGAGTTTCGGGGATATAACGTCACCCTGTCTTACACCTCTCTGCAGTTGGATAGGTTTCGAGCTCTGGTTCTGTACTCGGATAGCCATCGTAGCCCTACTGTACAAACACTTCAGCACTTCAATATACCGACAGTCAACTTGGCACCGCTGAAGGGACTGCAGTACCGCCCAAATTTCGACGGAATCAAAGGCTTTCTCATAGTCCACATACGCCAGGCAAAGTGGCAAATTGTACTCTTCAGTCTTCTGTACAATCTGCCGCAGGGTATGTATGTGGTCTATGGTACTGAAGCCTTTTCGGAAACCGGCTTGTTCGGGAGGCTGGAAGTCGTCGAGTCTGCGTGCGAGACGATTCGTAATGACTCTCGAAAACAGCACGTAGACGCGGCTCAGAAGGGAAATCGGTCTGTAGTTCTTCAAGAGAGCGTTGTCGCCTTTCTTAAAGAACAAGACCACCGCACTTCTGCTCCACGCCTCTGGAGTAGTGCCACCATGGAGGACGGAATTGAAGAGCTTCTGAAGGACTTCAAGTACCGGTGTTCCACCCGCTTTCAGAAGCTCCGCTGTAATTCCATCCTCGCCTGGGGCCCTGCCGTTTTTAAGGTGCTGGAGAGCCATTCTAATCTCGCTTAGACTGACGTCCGGGATATCATCGGAATAGTGTCGGATAAGACTTGCTCTTGGATCGTTACTCACACTTGCGTGTGGCTCCAACGATGATGTGTACAGCTGCCCATAGAACCTCTCAATCTCACTCAAAATCTCAGGTGTCCCGGAAACGATGCTGCCACACTCAGTCTTCAGCCTTGACAGTTGGCTCTTTCTGGCAGATAGATCTCTGGCAAAGACTTTGGAGCCCTGGTTCCGCTCGATCGCTTCTTTAATACGAGCAGTATTAAAGTTGCGCAAGTCTCGCCGCATGCATTTGGAGATCTGTCTGTTCAGTTGCCTGTATGCTGTCAAATCTGTTGACGATTGCAGCCTCATCTCCCGTCTAACAGCCATGAGATTAAGAGTGTGATCGGAGAGTTTTTGTGTTCTTCTGCGGCGGGTCTTGCAGAACTTAGCTCCGACCGCATGGACAGTTTCCACGAGCTTGTCATTCATATCGTCCACTGCATTGCAATCTTGTAGGCACTGAAAGCGGTTGTGTAACTCGAGCTGAAAGTTTTCGGGATTTTGGATCAGAGCACGAGGGGGACGGAGCGTTGACTTCATTAGACGAGACCTCTCCAACTTAACGTTTAGGTTCAGTGTGCCTCTAACCATTCGGTGATCGCTGCCAGTTTTCACCCTTGCGATCACTGAGACATCACTGAACAGTTGGCGTCTGGTCGTCATAATGAAGTCAATCTCATTTTTTGTCGAACCGTCGGGGCTCGACCAGGTCCACTTCCTGTGGGGCCGCTTCTGGAAGAAAGAGTTCATCATAAAGAGTCCCTCTTTCTCCATAAAGTCGGCCAGCTGCTGGCCCCTTCGGTTCCGTTTCCCTACTCCAAATTTCCCTAACTTCAGCTCACCGCTTTCTCTTGTGCCTAGTTTTGCGTTGAAGTCTCCCATCAACACCGTGTAGTGGGTTTTGGAGGAATGTATGGCTTTGGAAATATCCTCATACATTTCCTCCACCTCCTCATCGGAATGTGCCGACGTTGGTGCGTAAACCTGTATGACCTTCAGCGAATACCGTTTGGTGATTCTGAGTATCAGGTACGCGACCCTCGTCGACACACTCTCAATCTGTACAACGTTGTTGACGAGAGACTTGTGGACGATAAATCCGACACCTCCTTGGGACAGATGGTCGCCCTCCCGGTGATAGAACAAGTTGCCGGATTCGAGAATCACCGTGTCCTCCCCCTCTCTTCGGACCTCGGATAATCCTATAATACTCCAGCGCAACTTGTCTATCTCTTCTTCCAGCTCCAGGATCTTCTCGTCAGTCCTCAGTGTGCGTGCGTTAAATGTTGCCAGGTCGAGTCGTCGTAGGTGGCAACCGAACCTCCACCGGAGATTCTTAGCACCCCCAGTTCCATGATATTAAAACAAAATTAATTCTAAATTAGAATTCTTAGCCAAACAAAAATTATTATGATTTGAAGTGGCCATTACTGCAGAATAGCATTTTCATACGTAAATACCTATCAGAATACAATACCGAGAGTGTGCGTAGGCATTTCATGATTTAATTTCTACTTCCCCTGTCAACTGTTACACAACTAGAGTGTCTGTGGGTCTCCACCCTATTCTTTCAATATTTAACACATTTGACTTTCAACGGTTCGCTTCGTATTTTGTAATGCGTACAGCAAGGAAGTCTTATTTTCCGGCATCGTCTTTCCATCTGATGACAATCTGAAGATCCAGAGAAAGCAAGAGTGAATAGGTTTTTGTTACAGTACAACAGTACGATTTACCATCTACGTTTTCATTGTCGCTTGTAATAAGATCGTGTTTGTGGTTAAGCACTGACATAACTAGTAAAAAAATTACATACCTGTATACCATAATGACAAAATTCGGATCATTTATAAATTATTGGAATGCTTTAATGTGGTCTGGTCCTTTTCCACTTTTGTATAGCTCCCACATTTTGCTATATAGTGATTCCAACCCACTTGCGTAGTATTTACAATCAAACAACGTACTACACAAACGAGCCTGTGAAACCTTCGCTCGAATATATCTTCGACTGAAAATGAGAGCTCTTTTTATATTTATGCCTTCTATTTTTACAATTTTCAGTCTGTATTTTAATATCACTGAAACGCAGGAACGCTTCTACAACATTCATTTATGAATAAAATGTCCAATAATAAATATAGAACATATTCATGTTATATCATGACATAAACATTTAGATACTTCAAAAGATGATCCTAATAACGTGCTTCAAAATAATAACATAAAATTTACAAACTGTACACATCCCACAGCTGGGCACAAGCTTCCTCTTATTGAGAAAAAAGTTTGCCACACTGCTTCAGTGCGTAATGGAGAACTTCACATGACCACGTAATACATATTTAATATCTCAAACATGCAGTTTTCCTCACGCTTTTATTCTTCAACGCAAAGCAGGTGCTATGATTTTCCACGCACTTTTACTTGTATTAAAATTGCAATTAACAATTTTATTAGAAATAATACTAGTTTTTACGGAATTTATCGCGTATATTTAACTTTTTAATTACCCGACGTTTCGAACGCTTTACAGCACTCATGGTCACGGGCAGGACTGAGATGTTCAACGTCCATAATATGTCATAGTTAACCGCGGTTACCATAGATTAAAATTTAACTTTTGTTCCGATCTATGCAGTATTTTAATCTATGGTAACCGCGGTTAACTATGACATATAGACGTTGAACATCTCAGTCCTGCCCGTGACCATGAGTGCTGTAAAGCGTTCGAAACGTCGGGTAATTAAAAAGTTAAATATACGCGATAAATTCCGTAAAAACTAGTATTATTTCAATGTGTAGTGTTCGCGTAATTATAAGAAATTTTATTAGAGCTTGCTAATAGCAAGCGTTTAATCCTTGAGCCTAAAAATGATAAATAACCGAAATACAAACATCAACAAAGCTTTAAATGTATACCTAATTTAAACGAAATTGAATTTAAACTTAAACCTGGCACGTTTTGTTTCTGTCTTCTAAATTCTTCCAGAGAGTAATTTGTATGTAAATAAATATTAATTACATTACAAAGAACATCGGTCAAGTACGACCTGACCAAAATATGAAACAACCACCAATGACTGATACGTCAAAAATAATGACTTTGGTGTATATTAAATTACGGGGTTCAGCTAATTTTATTGGAGCCGATAAATTAATTTAGCATTGTAATAAAAACCTCATTTCCTTACTACGTTTTATGGGTTTTGAACGCATCTAAACCCGTCCCGTTTTTATCTATATTTCGTCATAACACTAAGTAACGCTACCATTATGCGTTTACTTATTTAAATACTAGATTTTATTGCAGATTTTTTATTTATTTTTGTAATGTGTTTTATCAATAATATCACTCTAAGATGGGAATATGGATTAAGTATTCCGAAATGAGTTGCGAATGATCAATGGTTTTAGCTGAGGTTGTAGTCATGACTGCAGACTTATTAAATCATAACCTTAAGTGACGAAATACACAAGTGTAACATTCTGTGATCCTCAGCTTTTTAACAATATATTTTCAATTTAGAATTAAGATTGTGCGTAGGGGAACTGACTAATCCATACACTAGTCATTTTCGTGATAGTATATAGCCAGGTTACAGCATAATATATGAGCTGTGACCGATGTTCCTTGTTAAATAATTTAATACCAGCGGTTTTTTCTGTACCATGGAATACCATAATTTAACTAGGGAGAAGATATTGAGAGAAATAGGCGTTCTATAGTGGGCGCGATACAGTGAAATGTTGAGCATGTCAGTTGCACCAGCAACGGATCATGATTGTAGTGTATGTGGAGAGATGGCTGAGCGGCTCACTAGAAAAAGTCTGGTAACCACCGTAAGATAGGACTATTTTTACAAATGAAGGCAGTCTAATGTAGAAGTTAGGCAATTAGTTTTGTAGATACAGTCGGTATACTACATCTTACATACTGCACGAAGTCAAAGTTCATGCTTGTATTTAATATTGTATTCAGATCCCAGTCCTACAATGAAGCATTCGCGAACGAATATTAAAATGGACAAACTATCATGTGGCTTGGAACGATCGTTCATGGTCTGCTAATCTCAAATGTGTAGCAGTTCAGCTTTCATCCAGATTCATAAAAATATATTTGGCGTAATGGCAATCACCCACAAAATTCCCACAATTTCCATCAATATAAAGTTTCCAGGAAATTACGCCTCGGAGGAAAAACAAACCGCGTTTGGGTAGATAGCCATTTAAGATGCAATAAAGATGAAATATCGTGATGAGGTGCTGGCCTAAGCCTGTAGCTCGACCACACCGATTGCAAATTTAACAACAAAAACGATTTTATGCTTATGCATAATAATACTCGTCCACTTTTGGCTCGAGTAGTGACTCAGTGGCTGCAACAAGATTATGTGACGTATTTCAGCAGGCGTGCTTGAATGTAAGATTTTACGAAATTTTCGCAAAAACGAGGTTTCAGAACGTAAACTTCTCCCGCATCTTCGTCGAACTTAGAATATATTAGTAACATCATTTCAAAGTATTAATAATAACTGCAGATGTACTAATTGCATCCAATTTGCTATAAAAATATAAGTTCTATATAAATTTAACTTCATTTAAAATTATTGCATTGTTTAATTATCAAAAACTAGAAAATCTTATTTTAGTACACTAACTTTTTTATTTTACTATATAAGCGATTTTACAGAAATAAAAAATCTTTATATAATTTTTAGTTAAAGTAAAAAAGACTGCGTTTTTTCCTGTATATTTCAACAACAAAATTTTCCCTAGAATTTATTGATGTGTATACCAATAAAATCTAACGAAAATTTTGTTTACATATAGTATTATGTTAAATTAGGGTATTTGCGAAAAATGGAAGCAAAATGAATTTATATGTATTTTTATGTGTTAAATGAATTTATTTGTATTTAAAGAAACCATAAATAACTTACTAATCTATATTTGTGCCCAATTTTACAGCTATATTTACGTAAGACTCCATATCTTTGGCTATAAGTTCTGGACATTTCAAAGTATTTAAAAGCGAAGCAGCAACCCTAAAAATAATATGGGTTTTAATATAATTATTATATATTTAATATAATCTATAATTATAAAATGTTAACATAAGCCAACATATATGATTGCTTCGCTGAGGAGATATTTGTTATATTTGTCCCGTATGACAGGTGGGATAGCAAACACAAATTTTATTATTATTGCGGAGTTGTTATCAGGAAGATGCTGCTGTCAATCTCATGTTTCTATTCCTTTATGTCGCCTCTTAAGATACCCAGTAGATGACGCATATATATATATACTCTTTTCAACAGATGTAGATTAAAGAATCTCTGCCTAATACATATTTTTAATTCTAAATAGTCAAACATTTTCATTATATCTACAAGTCTAGCACAATACGAAGACATGAAAAAGTAAGCAAATGTGAACTCTTTTAGCTCCTCTACACGATGGGCCAACGCTGGCCCAGCGAGATGGCCATGCGATGGTTGAAACGCATCTACACGATGGCGACATTCAGTTGTGATCGAAACGTTTTTCGAGATGGACGTGGAAGAATTAGCCGCTGCGGCAATATATTTATACAACATGTCATTTTTATTGTCTTTTTTTAATGTGCACAAGAATAGAGTTATCTAAAAGAAATGGCGTAGAAAATGATGGTTATCTTCTATCCATCGCAATAGAACTAAATATGTCCTGAATAAATTTAGTTTTCTTTAAACAAAAATAATTAAATAATTATAACTAATTATTAGTAATTTAATAAATAATTATTAAAAATAAATAAATATAAAATAAAATATGTATGTATATGTTCTGATTTTAGTAGATGTATGATTAAAATTTTATAACTTCATTAAGTGGCCACATATTCGTCATTTTTAATTAGTTAATTAATAAACAAAGCACAAACGTCCACACGCAACCGTCGAGCGCATGAAACTGTGAAATGGGCCACGTGTAGATGCGTACCACCATCGCTGGCCCACTGCCTTTGATGTTTGGCGGAAAAACCGACACCGTCGCCATCCCCGAGACCCACTACGAGACACAACTACGCTCTCGACACGCTGGCCCATCATAGTGGGCCATCGCGTTGGCCCAACGTGTAGAGGGGCTATTTTATCATGTGGCAATGTCAACTTACACTTCTCTCCCAAGAACAACATATTTGAAAGGTCGGAAAAAATAATACCTACAATATATTCTATACTGCTGTAAAAACAGAAAATATTATTTTCATTTAAAATACCTTGATGCTAAAGTTTCTCCCGGCAATGTTATTATAGGTGTACCTGCCCAAAGAATATCCATAGCAGTTGTATGCCCATTGCAGAGAGGTGTATCTAAACAAATATCAGCCAATTGACCTCTTCGTACATGCTCCTCCTTACAAGCTATTTTTGAAAATATCACACGACTGGGTGGCAACCCTATAAAATTAAAATGTCCATTTGATGATATCATTTGATATTTTATCGGAATAAATTTTCAAAAACTTGAGGTGTAGTAAGCTTACCTAAGCTCTGAACATATTTTAATACGTTGGGTTCTCCAGCTGCTGGAAAACTTAATAACCAAAGAATACTATTTGGCACCATTTTAAGTATACAGACCCATGTTTCTAGTAATTTAGGATCCATCTTGTATAACTGATTAAAATTGCAATATACTACCGCATCACTTGGAAGTCCATATTGCTTTCTCGATGTAAATATTATACTATCTACAGACACTTCTCCGGATGCTATTTTCTTATTACTACAGTTTATTGATAAACCGTTATAAATAACAGTGTCATTCACAATTACCTAAAATATTGTTTTATTTAATTTCATAATTTAACCGCAAGTAAAATAAATATATCTCTTGTTAATTACCTGCTTTATTTCAGGATTTATTGTCATTTCTAATACACGTTTCGGAATGCATAATTCACTTTCAATTATATATATTGGCTGTAAATTCTCAAAATATATTTGTTTTTCCTTATTCTTAATACAAAAATTTTGAACATTTATGTTTTCAGGCAAGTTTACTATTGCTACATTAGTATTTTCGTTAATAATTTCATTATTATCAAAAACTTTATATTGTTTTGACAAATGAGGAAACATTTGCCTATGGTCACCAATAAAGTAGGTGTGTGGCATGTAGGCAAATTTTTCGCTAAAATCGTGTCGAGTTGCCATAGGACAAGATGTTTTGTCAGTTACTACGTAATCTATATATGATGCTCCGCTAGTTCCCGGGTACCCCAACCACAAAACTTGAATAGGCGCCGGCTTAAGAGCAAATATTTCATTTCTGGCCCCCCTTTGTATATCCATTCATATTTATTAAAATGTGAATATTATCACTATTAATTTTTCTTGCTGCTTCCATACTACATGTTACTAGTGATAGATCAATGAAGTGTTCTGATTCTTTAATAATCTTTTTACGGAATGTGGTTCCATCGTCTGGATTTAGAGCGTAGCAAAATATTTCAAATTTAGAATGATCATGGAGTCCCGGTATAGCTTGCATTAAATGTGATGTAGGATGATTACCAAAATCACTACTTACATAACCTATACGCAGTCTGCCTTTATCAGTTAAGCTGTATTGGAAACTAACTTTGCTTAAAGTATTTACTTTTTCCGTGTATAGATTTGCATGTCGTGAAGCAATTTCTCTTCTTGCTTTATTTGACAATGGATACAGGATGGAATGATGAGGATGTACGGAACATAATTTATCTGAATGGAGTTGATCTTCAACGATTCTTACAATATTTTGCATTCGTTTGTCGTACCCCTCCCAGTTACATATGGTTTGAAAGCAATGTGCTAAATTACAGTAAGCGTCAGGAAAATCGGGATTTATTCTTAAAGCGTTTTCATAACTTGTAATAGCTTCCGATAAATTACCTATATCCTTTTGAATACTCGCTAAATTGCAATGAGCGTCAGCGAACATTGGATTCAAATCAATAGCTTTCTTAAAACATAATAAGGCACCAGTCACATCCTGTAACTCTCGTAAAGTGTTTCCCATATTGCTATAAGCATCAGCAAATTCTGGTTGAATATTTATAGCTTGTCTATAATGTATTAACGCTTCGTGAAGTTTCCCTGTAATATATGGATTATATACAATACGAGACAAAAAAAAAACAAGAAATATGGATAGCATTTGCAACTTTTCTTACTACGATACTAAAAATTGCTAAAGGTTTTAATAACTGCTACAAACAAAATTTTCAAAATCACTGATGAACTACTTCTAAGTATTTACTATATTTCTATAATATTATGAATAATGTCAAAAATTGTCTCAAGAATTTAAAAATAAATCAAGATGTTACTTATTCCGTTATTAATTCCATTACAGCCTAGTAAAGCCCACCGCTGAACGTAGGCCTCTCCCATAGATTGCCTCTTAGGGCGGGGGGTTTATCACGTAAAACGAAGTATAGTACAGTATAGTAGAATAATAGCGTATCACATAATAAATTATATAATTATATGTATAGAAGTTTACCTTGTTGTTGCAGTAAAGATGCCACATTACTGTGCGTTGCTGCAAAATTAGGAAAAACTTCTAATGCTCTCATGTATAAAACCATAGCTTCATTAATCTTGCCTTGCTCCCTTTTAACATTACCAAGATTATTCAGAGTATCAACGTGAGTCGGACATAGACGTAAAGCTGAATTGTAACAATCCTCTGCTTCAGCGACAAGGCCTTTCTCTTTTAGTGCATTACCGAGATTACAGTAAGCGTCAGGAAAATTTGGTTGTAGTTCAATTGCTCTTTTATATGTGTCTATAGCAAGGTCTATTCGACCCTGTTTGTAGTAAAGACAAGCCAAATTTCCGTATATAATTGCATTGCCCGGCGTTAGTTTAAGAGATTGAAGATAAACTGCTACCGCTCTGAAAAAAGGAATTATTTATGTTGAATTAAATAATAATTACACAACTTTACCTACGTATCATCTTTTGTTGATACAATATTTATAATAAAGTCATCATAACATAATATTTGTTGTGGCATAATAGAATCCATCACCACATTTCGCCCCGAAGCGCAGGTGCCGTATGATGTGGGTATAGGAAATACTGGAGTGTTCTGATAGTTTTTGATATCTTCGCGTTCTCAGCAGATGTATAATACCCACAACAGCAGCAAAGTAAACAGTGTGGAATGTCTGGAACTGCGTTAATTCTCCTGCTACGCGAGACAAATACTGTAAATCCTGCTTACAACGAAATAAGCCCGTGTCAAGTAGTAGACTTCTTCTTTCGGTCTAATAAAAAAGAAGTAAAAGAAAAGTGTAAGAATTTAGTTATTTTTAATTACATGAGGTTTATCCGGCCTTTTCCAAGCACGTGGTCATAGTTTTATCAAATCGTCAGTTTATTTTTACAAAATTCATAAGAAGAAGCACTTTGTGCCTTCATCTCCTTACCTTTCTGTTTGTTAGTCTGTCGGTCACAAACGATTTTGTTAGAGGTCATTTAAAATAAATGATTCACAAAGTGGCGAGTATGATAGGTTAATAGGTACCCAGATACACATATATGTTGAAATTTTTAAATAGTTATTCACATAGTCACGCTTACTGGCGATATTTGAGATATATAGGCTCATACTTTTTCACATTTGAATAATGTCATTTCCCAGATGTGAGAAGTTCCATCAAATGCTCTAAAAATATAAATGCTAGCTTTGTAAATGACTGTTAAATACTCTCCTTAAAAACTCTCATTACTGCAAACGTTTTGGGACAAGGAAAAGTCCGCCGCCGTATGCGTATTGGCGGTTTTCCAATGTCCACGAAATATTTTTTAACTTCTCAGACATCTCGATTTCCTTAGGATGCTCTATTAAGCATCGAACTCATGGTATATATGCACTTAAAATTTCAATTAACTATTTCTCCCTTACCGGAATCAAACATGGTTTTCTCGTCTACTACAACGCGCTTCTTAAGTGTTTAAATAAAATGCATAATGCATATATGATAAATGTTTAATTATATGTATGTTCTTGGTACAACATAATTGTACAGATCTATCTTGCACTTAACCTATTCTCTCTGGTTTCGATGATGTTGGTGCTGCTAGCATATGCGGCTCTTGCAGCTTCTAAAGCCTCAGCGCCCGGAATTTTAAAAAAAGTGAATTCATACATTCCGCATCGTTACTTTCATAACGCCGTTAGATAACTCTTACGTCTGCAGTACACATGTTATCTAACGGCCGTCCGACCAAGGAGTGGCAAGACCCAGCTCCGATGGCTAACTCGTGTCGTTCGATGTTCTGGGCGGCGAAAACCGCCCAGGGACGCGAGTGTACGGTATATACACGGTGTGGAGGGGTACACGGCGGGCTCTGCAGGCTCACTATGTCCCATCCGTTGTCCAATCAGTTTTTGTGAGTGAAGTGAGTGTGTAGTATCTATGTGCGTCGTGTTGGACATTTGTGTCGTCGGAATCTAGCGGAACTGGGGTTTCAATTAAAACGCTGCGGGGCCTTCGCTTAACGTTCCAGGGCTTTACTTAACGTTTTGAGTCGGAGCGTAGGTTGCTGCGATAACCACTATCGAGTTGGGAAGTGTCCCAGCGATCTCAATGTAGCGCCGAGACATTTCCTTGAAATATTCAGAGATCATCGGAAGTTGACAATCTCTGTGTAAATCCGAATTTCGGTGGTACCACCGAGCTCCGGTGGCGATGCGAATGAATCTATTTTGGACTACTTATAGGTCGTTCAAACGTTTATGAGCTACGCGTGCGAAGGCTACGCTTGCTTAGGATATGATAGATCTTACACAAGCTTTGTAAAGGTCGAGCTTGTGTCTAAGGGACAGTTTGCCCTTACTGTTAACTAGCGGGTGGAGTCGACTAGTGATGAATTTGACACGATTGCGGACGGCGCGAATGTGTTTCGCGAAGATCATGCAGTGGTCGAATGTAACCTCCTAGATATTTGGCGGTTGACTATCACGGGATCTGGCGGCTGAATAGGGTGATCATGCCTAGGGAATTTTTTGGGTTTAGGTTCCAACAATTGAGAGAGGATCTCCTTTGAAAGTTTATTGCTATACTTTTTTTAGGGTTCACTTCAAAACCATTCGCATAAGCGCTTGACTGCTCTTTGGAGCATCTTTGCGAGAAATGGTTTGCTGAAATATGCAAGGTAAAGTTCTGTGTCGTCGGCAAAGAGAGCGGTGTTGACTACTGGGTCCTTCGGGATGTCACTCGTGTAGAGTGAAGCCCTGAGGGACGCCAACACTGAGAGGGGGCGTCATCCCTCTTTCCGAAATCTGAAATGGTGGTTGGCAAGAAAGGATCTGATGATGTGAGTAGCCTATCAGGCACGTTGAGTTTGTACAGCTTGTAGAGCAAGCCGTCGTGCCAGACCTTGTCGAACGCTTTGGCGACATCGAAGAAGAAGACACCAGTGTTACGGATTCGACCGTTTCTCTTTCGTTCTTGAATGGGAGAAGCCTTCTGGGATTTATTCCGTAAGGCGGTGTATTTGATTGGTGCACGAGTGTTAGGGTCTGAAACTGAACTGTTCGTCAGGAAGAAGCTTGTTGGTAAGGACGTGTGTACGGAGGCGATTTAATATTAAACGTTCGTAAACTTTCCACAGTGTACTGAGAAGGTTAATGTGTCTATAGCTAGAGGCTAGGTTGCGCGGTTTCCCTGGTTTCAGGATTCCTATGACGTCTGATTCTTTCCATGCATCCGAGCAGGAGCAGCTGGAAAGAAGGACATTGAAAATACCTACTAGGAGGCAGACAAGCGGCGTTGAGAGAGATTTAAGCACCCTGTTACTAATGCCGTCAGGGCCAGGTGCTGATTTCTTTTTTGAGGTTTTTGATGGTTTCTGTGACTTTGTCAACAGTCATAGGATCTAAGGGGGATTTAACCGATTTCTTATGACCATACTATTTTAATCATTAGTTATTGGAATATTGTAACTATTGCAAGAAAAACTGTCTACATGGGTTTCATGTTGCTTTTTCTCACATGGTCACCTGCAGTAAGGAGTTGTTGAAGTGATAGCGTAGTTTCTTTACTTTCTACTTCATCATTAATTTGTTATGATGAATGACAAATATTTAAAAAAAATTATATTATAAAACCATCTATTAAATTAAGCGGATGAAGATGAAGTTTTATTTTGTTTTGTTTTTTATCACAAGCACATCAATTTATGCCTGAATCTGTATGTTCAGCAGCTCGTAAAATACGAACAAAAACGCTAAATTTTATATATTAGGTATTACAATTATTTACACAAACGATAGTAGAGTTTTTAGTACATTTTTCACTGATGTTTTTGACACTGAGTTTTTTATTAGTTTTTTTTTTAAACGTGAAAATAAATCTGGCCAAATCTCGTATATCGAGGCGAGAAAACAACTCTGTTGTAAGAAGACAAATACTAAAAACTAATTTTCATAACATATGGTTGTAGGATCGACCCGGGAAGAACCACGCTCTTACAGCACATCAGGAGGACTGTGTGCTCGTTTATCACCCTAATTCTATTGAAAGAAATTCCATAAAACCCTCTTATTAAAGAGACAGGCACGGGTCTCTTTAAGGAGTGGGACATATTATGGGATGTAACTATAAGCGGCCCACGAGTATGTCCAGTTAGGAAATATTTGTAGGCCATTACCAAATTTTTCTTTATATTTTATGTGTAATCTGGCAAAAGCTATTGATGTTTTAAATTCCCCACACTGTAGTTACTGCTTCTAGGATAAATCACAACAAATAGCGTACGTGAGTGTACTCGTAACATGGTCATCCGGTTAATATTGTCACTTTCTTATTATAAACTACAGCCTTATTTGCATAGATGATTCTGTGATACGACAAAATTCAAAGGGCGCTACTTTATTTACAGCATTTGGACAGTTAACATTATATGGTCATTAATTTCTTTTAATTTTTCGAAGTATTGCTATATATTGTCAAAGTTTGTTTGCAAAATTTTTCTTAATATATTAGTTATAGCACATTTTTTTGATTTTATAGGGCAACAAAGCTTAAAGTATATTAACCTCACGTACCTTAGCGTAATTCCATTATGTATTGGATAATGAAAGATTCTCGTCTCGTTTCTCTTATCCGATTAATACAAAATATAGGGTAATAACTTCTCATTCTCAATCATAAAACAACAATTTATTTATATTTAAAAAAAAACTTTACCAAGATACTAAAACGAAATAATGCAGTGATGTGTAAAATTATTTTTATTTTAAACATAAGTGACAAATGAACTTATAGTCTACCTGGTGGTAAGTGGGCACAGAAGTCCATTGACTATTACTTGTATGCTGTTACTGTTACCTTTAGTTATATCTATTTCTTTATTTTTATCTATATCTGTTTCCGATTAATATTCATATGACACATATAATGATTTTTTTTCTGTCAAAGAGAATAACTAAAATAGGAATAACATTCATATCAAGATAATTTTTATTTTAAATAAATATGTTAAATAATAAAATGGTAAATAAATAGTAGACCGTTAACGCTATTTTCCAAATAGCTCCATTAAGCTATCGTTGGCGTAAACATATTATTTTGATTAAATGTTATTAATTACAAAACGAAGTTTGTTTTTGTTAAATTTAATGTTAAAAATAGCAATTTATTTTACATTGTAATTTCAAATCGAAATGGTATTCATCAAGTACTACTAAAGTAATGATGTTATAAATTTTATATTATTGGATTAGCAGACATTCTAAACGAGCAATATTCAAGTTGGCTCATCTGATGCATCTCATCTATTGCTCTCGAGTTGAGTGCACAAGTTTTAAAAGCACTCCACCACTCGAGCTCTTTTAATACTTTTTACTTTTAAAATTAGTGTAATTTTTGTAATTAAACAATTTAAAAAATATAGTGGTCTATATTTTGAGATGCGTGATTGAAGCCATGCGTTTTTGAATGAAAGTAATAATTATCAATTTAAGTTCATTATTTTGAATCTAAATTACAGTTATTTTAATATTAATGCATAATCTGATTAAATAAACTGACCTTTTGAGCTTATTTTTGAACCAGGCAATACAGCCATTGGAGAGGCCGGCTGCTTGCGTTGCGAGTCGTGGCGGTGCGATGTTGATAACCGTGTACACGACGACGCATTGGTAATCCATGACACGGGCATATCCTCGAACCTTGCCGGTGGGTACTAAAAGCGGCGGGTGCGCAGGGCTCGCGGACAATCTCACCACGTCACGCAAGACGCGTTCGCGCGGCTTGCCAACTTCCCTGACGCGGCGCGTCTACGCAAACCACGACCTTCGCTGGCGCGTTTACTCTAAACTCAGATCTAAAGCTTATTACTAACACGATTAATTAACGACGTTGACACTACACATTGATCGACTAGTCCCGTTGAAGAAAATCACAGCGCGTAATGTGTTTTATGTAGAACTTAATTTTCATTATATTATATTTTACTAAAAAGTTAGTCTTCTTGACATTGTTTACAGTAATTGATTTACTAATAAATTAATAATATTTTTTGTAATCCGAGTGTGTTATATCTTCCTTCCATTATGTATCTGTGTAGTAAACAGCTTGGAAAAAACAATCAGGCTCCGCCTTTAACAAGGGGAATTGAAAGTGTCCTAAATAAAGGCGATAAATGTGTTGGGATATAGATGTAAGATATTACAATAATGTATGAAGGGATGTCACAGTAAAACTTTTTAAACGGCCATAAAATGTTTACGTTTGGTAATAAAAGCGTACATAATAAGCGGAGGTACAATAATATCGATTTGCGAGAATGAGTGGCATCGACGCAGCGCGACGTGGCGCCGAGACGAGTGCTCAGAGCGACTGCGGCCGCTGTGCTTTCCCACTGGAAACACGCACGTCTTTTTAATACACGGATACGACTATTTCAACATTTTTATAATATAAACTTCGCATTACTTTATCGTGCTTAATATTTAAGAAAATTAAAAAAAATCTTGCAACTTTTTCCATTCTTTTATCACCGTTTTTTTTTTATAATAAAATCCAATTGCAAATAATTTACTACGTTTACGGCTACGGTCCGCTCTCCAGCGTTTCTTCAGAAAAAACACCACCCATCGACATCAACACGGCAAAACTGTAAGGGTTCCTTGTATAACTACGGAACCCTAAAAAGGCCAAAGGTGGTTAAACTTTATTTGTGCTTTTCTTCTATTAATATGTACTTTTAGAAAATATTTAATAACCCTCATTCTACTTCATATGTTTTCTTGTATCGATTGCATGTATACATGTATGAGAAACGTAATCAAAATTAACTTAAAAAATCGCAGTGGTCTATTTTGATTCACATAAAAAAATATTAGTTTTTTACTATTATTTTATTAGGAATTTAATTTTATTATGTAACTTATAAACATTTTACTATAAACGGTACAATTATATAACATCGCATTTTAATATTTTTTTTATTTTAACCAATAATAAAATCAATCATAAACATAAAATATTGTACATTACGTTTAATTAAATGTGTTATATAATTTTCTTTAATAAATTACATTTTTATTAGTTTTTACAATAATTATTATGTTACTTGGCCAACAGAGCTTTGCTTGGCGTTAAAAAATACATTGTAGTCAGTCATTACATAAAATTAGAAAAGCTTGTAAAGTAGAACCTGACTGTAATGAACATTGTCTAAATACAAAGTTTCGTCTTAATTGCCAGAGCAGTTTCCGAGAAACCTTCTACAAATAAATTTTTTATATGAATTCATGAAGTAACTAATAGGTTTGATTCTATATCAGTAAAAAATGTTTTCTGTAAGAAACTGTTATCAAACAATTTTCATGCAAATAAAAACGCAACTCCGCAAAAAAATTATAATTTTGTTAGCTAGCTAGCAAAATTTAAATCTTGAGAAGGAAGAGTGTTGAGAAGATGAAGAAGCGCGTAAGTTAAGTTTGTTGCTTTGTGCGTGAAAACACACATAAAATGAACTTCACATAAATGAGTCTTTCTTGTTATATTGAATTTTCGTTTCCGTATGTCCCTAAATTGAAATTTCTTCGAAATTTTTGGTGTTGCGTTTACAAAGTAATTACTTCGATAAATATAATTACTTGAATCACTTTAATTTTACTGTGAGTCAATTTAAAATACTGTAATGGCGTTCGTGATTTTTGTAAGATAAGATAGCTAATTTAACGAGACCTGGTTGATACTACACACGAATTTGCTAAGTCCTCTGTAGATACATATGTTTATGTAAGTGACAGTAAGCTTAAATCAAGGAGACCGCGTTTTGAGTGGCTACCACACTCTTGCAAATTTCAGCCTAAAAATAGCAGTGCTTGGACTCCAGTGTTCTGGTCTGAAGTGTACAGAGAGAGGCTTTCAGGTATTCATCTTATTAGGTACTAAGACAACTCATCTGTAGTCTTCTTGTTTGAAGTTGGCTGCAGGTGTCCTTGGGCTATAGTAGCCGCTTACCAAAGTACATTTTGAATTTTCCTACTAATGTTTCGATAAAAACATTGTTATTATATTTCGTCAGAAGTAGATTTTTAGTCATTATAAACAGCTTAATACTACTATAAAACTTTAGTGGCTTGATTTGAGTCGTGTCCTTGACACAATTAATTATGACATCTTGAAAAAAAAACTTGCATGATCCTAGCACAAGAGTTGCGATTGGGGTTGTTGATCTCCTTTCGTGCTGCTATGCTAATCATACCAACAACGTTAGGTCGGGCTCTGTATCGGAGGGTTGAAAGTTTCGTGTGGTATGAGACAGGATAATTTTACCTTAGTTGTTCCGAGCTATTAAGCCTCTAAAGGTCTAACCAATAGGACTCACACTGGACGCCAGATATTATTTCAACAGCCTGAGCTACATGCATATGCTAATAATCTGATGTTGCTAAATTGAAATCTACAAAATATATGCAAAATAACATGATTTGAATTAAAACTCGAAAAACATAGAAATAGTAATTTCCAGATCGGAGTAGTAAGTAGTAAAGTTTTATTATATTTTACACTATTTAGATCCTACTACCAAGAGTTTTACACGTGCCATTTATGGATGCTAAGATAACACATGATGGTATACGAGATACCTATATTAACATCTTTAGACATTTAATGCAATTAAATCGCTATAATAGCGCTTTTAAATGTACTCGAACACCCAGGTAGACTCCTTTAATGCATTTCACTATAATGCTATTATTAGAAGTTAGGCGAATAGATAGATACCAACTACAATGTCGTGAATAAATACAACGATATCAAAAATATTGTTGAGCTTTATTATTATTTATTTACTTAAACTTTGTTGCACAAATAGGGCAAAGGTGGATTAAACGCTTATTTAATTATGTTTTAAAAATAACATGTATTATAATGACGCAATATTTTTTTTGCAAACTAAACCCAAATAACATACCGATACTACGCTAAATCGCGGTGAAAACGCACAATAAACGTTTTTTATCGTTGTTATAAACGAATTTTATTTACATCTTGCTACAATCGTCTTTGTAGCTAAATATGTTTGTAGTCGAATTCTAAATCTAATTTCATTTTACTTTAGCACCAACTCAATTATAGTTATTATTTTAGCTCTAAAACATTTATTTTGTAGTGTAGATAACCGTATTTACATAACACCATAACGCCATTGTGACCACTATTTTAATAACCATATTTATAGCCAAAACCAAATTAATAATTTTTATTTTACTCGAATAAATAGTTTTATGTTTTTATTAAAACATTAGTAATTAGTAATTACGCAGATATAGTTTTATAAATTAAATCAAAATTCTGACTAATTTCTAAAGTAACCATCAATGTCAACTTATTGCAAACATAATTAGGTCTTAGCTTGTATATTATTATCGTATTATTTAAATCATAAGTTCGGGTAGAGACAGTGCATGCATATCTACTAGCCCGTATTATCTCATGGGTGTCTGTGTAGTACGAACGATCAACCAGGATAGGACCACGCTCTCACAGAATACCAGCGTAAAATAGCAGCTTAATACCGCTGTGTTTCCTATGATGAGTGTAAAGAACCACAGACCTTTTTTACTGAAAACGAGGCATTCCATCTTAGTCCTCGGGGATGATGACGCTTAAGCATTTTGATTCTAAATCGAGGATAAATGTAGATTTCTATGGGTCACAGCTTCTACCTTCAATCAGGTTGACTGTGTGCTCGTTTGTCACCTTTAGTCAAGAAATAGCTAGAAAAAAAACTGCGGTTGTCAAACCGTCTACCAGTAGTGGCAACTGCAACAAATACCTTCCTATGATCAGTAGTGGACTTTGGTAGATTGTAGTGATACTATATAGGATACTGATGATGGAAATAGGTATATTTTCTGCAAACACTAAGATAAATATTGAAAAATAGTAAGATAAACATTATATTATTAATTTTTATACGTAATAAATTATGATTTTATACTTTATACCACTAGTTTTAAGTCACTTGTGTTTTTTTAGCTGAACTGAAGAAACATTATATACTTGATTAACCCAGCATAGTGACAGAGAGTAATAGTATAGGTACATAATTTCTTTTTCTGTGACAGCCACTTTACTTCATTAAATAAAAAATGCATGGGCGTGTGGGCCGCCAATCGTGGCAAGCATGGCATGTGACCTGATGAAGGTAGTTGATTACTTACTACCGTGGTTTTTTTATATCTTGTGCTTGATGTGGTGTCATGTTATACCGACCAAGGTAATTATATTCAAGTGTACCTGTCTTCTAAATTATTGAAGCCCAAATGCCGATTATAAATATGTCTACTGCGTCTACATAATATATTTAAATATACAAAATGGCATTATAAGTATTTATGACATATGGACATTGCACTGCTGGTGTCAGAACAATCTCTTTTCTGAGAGGGACAGGATAGGGATCTGAGAGCTGGAAATTGCATGTCTTGCACATATTTTTATTATTACTCAGATAAGCAGGTGCTCGGCGGTGAAGGAAAACGTCGCGTGAAAGCTTTATAATAATTACAAATACTAGGCTGCACTAAAAGTATCGGGAATTAAATATTTCTGCTGTTCCTGTCATATTAAAATCTTTTTAATTGAAAACTCCTTGGTTTCAAAAATCGAATACCATTTATTTATTTAAAAAAAATATTCTCGGTCTTGTCACAAGGTACTTGTGAAACCGAGAACAAGTTTCACAAATGAAACTTGTTTAGTCGTTGAGAAAATGGAATTGACTCTAGAAAATTCAAGAGCGATGATTTATTATGACTTTCGAAGTGGTTTAAACACAAAAACAGTGGGTTGACCGGATGATTTCTGCATTTTTTGATAAAGCCCCATCCAAAACCACAAGTTATTGCTGGTTTGTTGAATTTCAACGTGGACGTGTCAATCTCAGTGATGATCCCCGTCAAGGTCGTCCAAAAACTGCAGTCACCCAAGAAAACTTTGATGTGTGCGAAGCATTGAGGAAGATCGACATGTAATACCAATCCTTTGACATTGGCATCAAATACAAATAATCTTGCATGAACAATTAGGTGTAAAAAAGTTGTTTTCCCGATGGATACCGCATTTGCTCTGTGAAGAGCAAAAAGCGGCTCGCGTTACTTGGTGCCTCAGAACTCTCGAAAGATTCCACGCAGGATCCTCAAATTCTGTACACTATATTGTATCAGGTGACGAATCCAGGATATATGCGTACGAACCCGAAACCAAAAACCAGTCACGAGTTTGGGTGTTCTAAAATGAGTTAAAGCCAACAAAAATTGTTCGTTCACTGAGTGTTGCAAAAAAACGGTGGCCACGTTTGTCTCCAAAACCGGCCATGTTACAACTATTCCTCTTAAGGGACAAAGAACGTTTAATGCAGAATGGTATGCTAGTATTTGTTTGCCACAGGTCGTTTCTGAACTCCGTAAAGAGAACTGCAACCGCCGCATCATTTTCCATCACGACAATGCGAGTTCTCACACCGCACACAGAACAAAAGAGTTTTTAGAGCAAGAAAACATAGAATTATTAGAGTATCCGCCGTACAGTCCCGACCTAACCCCTAATGACTTCTGTACTTTCCTTAAAATAAAGAATAAATTTCGTGGACAGAGATTTTCATCACCTGAAGAAGCTGTGGACGCCTACAAAACGGCCATTTTGGAGACCCCAACTTCCGAATGGAATGGTTGCTTCAATGATTGGTTCCATCGTATGGAAAAATGTGTCAAATTTCGCTGATAATACTTCGAAAAGCAATAAATACATTTTTAAATAGTAATGTTGTGTCACTTCCTTGATTCCCGAAATTTTCAATGCCGCCTCGTATTGCACGAATTATAAGAGAGAAAAACGCTTCAAATTCACCAAGCGTTAATTTTTGATTGTTAAATGTGTCGATTGAAGCTGTATTTTAGCCTTAGCCTCTTTGAAGTCAAATGCTGGATGGTAGAAAAGAAAACCCTTTCAAGAATTCACTACATGCTTTGTACTGTAATGGGTTAAGAGGGATTATTTTTATAAAAAGTTTTTTACTTATTATATGCAAGTATTCGACTTCTGGTAAGTGTTGATGAAGTCCTAGTTGCTAAGTTACACTTCTTAAGCCTATTGGAAGTAATTCTTAAGCCTATTAAATACGTACTATACGTCTGACTATGGGCACGTGCCTCTTGTCACTTTAGAGCAAAACAAAACCGCCGTTAACCAAATCCGTGTTGGTGAAATTATTTACAACTTCAAGTTTCCGTAACTTATAAATCAATTAAAACATATTTCTTCAATTAGTAAATTCTGTGGTTTAAGCAAGGATTGAAATTCGTATTATGATCTTTATAACGATACCTTAGCCCTTAATCCCATATTTTTAATGTAAGAAGTATTCTTATAATACTTATTAATTTGTTTGTTAATTACTACGAAAGATTTTATATAAACATCACCTACATTTTAGAACCGACGGATAGGGAATTTTGCTTTTTCTATAAGAAAGTGGTATACTTCAAAATAAACTAGACTAGGCTAGACTTCAAAATACTTATATTTGTTACTTCGAAAACCATTATACATATTAAAAAACTTACTTTTTCTCAAAAATTAAGGATCCGTAAATCTACCGCAAGTTAAAAGACCTTCTTCACTCTTCTAAACTTTTACTAGTAGTCTATAAAAAGAAGATACACGTGCTAACTTGGAATGAAAAATTTAAATAAGCGCATTATATTTAAAATTGTTTTATGAAAAGCCATTGATATACAAATGTATATTTTAATATCAAATGCCTATTCGTTGGGTATATCTTAAGAGTTGTACAGTATGATATCGGTTTGGGCATACTGCCAAAACTCCCGAACATTAATTTTTAAAACTAAAATAATGCAACGGCTTGAAATTAGGTCAACGAACGGTCAAATGCCATAAATGTAATTGATTCGCTTAATCATCTGCGCCGGTACAAAATATATTAATAAAGAAGAGCCACAAGTCTTTAGAGTTATTAGTTCAGTAGCCACTCAAAGCCATTGTAAAACACTTTTCTTCATTGGTAACCAACTTGTACTCGTATCAGTCACACTAAAACATATTTTTATTCTAATGTATTTCACAACATTCGCTTTGATTTTTACTTTTTTGTTATAATTTAAGAAAGATTTATTTTAAGAAAACCTAGAATAACACACTGTTGATGTATATTATTGCTACAAGCTGCACATTATAGTTGACTTCGCTATTTCAATAAACAAACATTTCAAATATATATATATATATATATTTTGATTGTTACGAGTAACATATTGCGTAAATATTACAAGTAAAGTCAAATATAGTAAGACATAATAGAAATATCGTTCATACTCTTATCATCATCGTTATTGTATATAATAACGACGATGTATGTATATATATATATATATATATATATATATATATATATATATATATATATATATATATATATATATATATATATATATAGATGATATCTAATATGCAGCGAATATTCTCATTTCATTATCTATCCTACCCTCTCCATAGCTCACAAAGCGACGTTGAATTTCCTCATACGGCCAGCTTAACGACTAAGTCCCTGATCCATATGCCATCACTGCCAACACGCAATGATTTTCTTCATTTCTTTCTCTTCTTGTTTTTAAGTTTTGAGGTATACTTGACGAGATGTGTCGTTATCTTCCAAACCATGCTAAACCTAGTTGGATCCTTCAATGTACTTCTCGGTAGATGTTGGACTCGTCTGGTTGGATATTTTATTCTAAGTAAACACACACGTAAAAAAACATCGAGCGTTATGCTATGAACAACTACAGGCATAAGTGTGACCCCTCCCCCAGAACGAGTTCCACCTTGTCTGGGCGGGGGGCTTAGTAGCCGTGGCTTGGTCATCCGCGCCGAACTAAGAGGAACCCACATGGCTGGCCCGAGGTGAAGGGCCGGCCCGAGCTAACCACTCCAAGGTAGCTTGGCGAGCCCACTTCAGATGTGTGTTGATAGGCTGTGACGAGAGGGGTGTCTTCTATCCCTACCGCTACAGCAGAGGTAGTGTCGCGGAGGAGGAGGAGTGTATATATAGTATGATAGTATAGCGATGCACCACTGACTCTACTCTCTGCGACTCTGATGGGGCCGCACCGTTGATGCGGTGGTGGTGGGGCTGCAGTGGGACAGGAATGTTTGTATTCGAGGCGCTGCTCTCTCTACCCTCCGCAGCCGAATCTTGGCTTGCAGCGGAGCCATAGACCACACCCGTTTCTGGGACAAGAAGGCTAGTGCTTCTGAGTGCACATTTTTCCTGGCCCATATTACCTAAGAAGAGGGCCGCCATATTGCTGCCGGTGCTGGTGGGTACGTGTATGTGTGCGAAAGCATTCAAGTAACCTGCTTATACATATATGACGATGTTGGAACACCATAGGGCTTTAGTCGGTTCGAGTCCGACATAGCCCGTACTTGCCCCCGAAGGCGGGTATGCGTAGGCATTTCCCCAAGTTAAAAAAGGCATAGGTGAGACATATATGTTACACATGAACCTTATCATTGTTCTTGTTTTAAAAACTATCCGTGGGTTGGTAAGCGCACTTTTATGCAGCTAGAAAACCCTGCTGCCCATCTTCTGATTTGTTTCTCTTTGTCGACTTCTAGGATATGGAAACGACATGGGTTGATTTAGGACGGAAACAAAACGTCGTAACGCAGTGAGCGTTGAGAGGGCTATGCTCAGATTTTTTTTCGTGATAAAATTTGTAACGAATATACCCGAAGGAAAACAAGAGTAACTAGTAAACGGATCAGTAGATCTCAGTGGCAATATGTGATTCATATAGCTCGAGGCGACAATTGAGGGGGAAGACTGTTTCTCGGATAGCAGCCTCGTACTGACAAGCTCTGTGCTAGGCGATGAAGTGGCGTCCTGAAGCTGGTTGTCAATGGGTGAAGGTGGCTCAGCAACGTGCTTTTCGACAATCTATTAGAACGGCTTATGTTCAGCAGGGGGTTGTGTGATGGGTTGTAGGTAATGATAAAATTATTTTATATTTAATTTTATTAAACATTATGACATTTTTAGATGTAGACAACCAGTCTTTAATATAACACGGAAAAAGTCGATTAGGTAACCGGACAAAGCTGCAAGTCCTTGGCAATGTCTCTTGAATTTAATTATAACCTATGCGTATCTGTCAAAATCGTATGAAAGTTGGCAAGTGAACTACTGGGTACTGCGCTACAACTAATGTTTATATGAATCTGTAACATTTAGATCCCTCTTTTAGTGATTCATTTACTGACCAGTATAGGAAAAATATATTTAATGTCATGGTTTAATAGATGTGTTATATTTATTTTGTACGAGAAATTGAATCTAAGAGAAAACTTTCAGTATCATTACGTTATTTTAAAGATAATACATGGCCTAGTTAAATTAAAGACTAAGCATGATATTTTTGTAAACATGATACATATTATCTTCGTCTTCTCGATATTCGCCGTTATTTATCAGGATTTAGCTGTTACCTGCGACACGCACAGGACGAAATTATTAATGAATACTCTTATGCCCACCGCCCACCACAACAATATATGTTCGCTTTTTTTTGGGTACATCGGGAAGAATAACCCATATTTATGTTCATTTACTAAGCTCTTTCGAACGTATTTCCTTAACTGTACCGCTGACTCTCCATTGCTTGACGGATGGAGGATGCTGCAAACGAATCCAGAGGGAAAATCATCATCAAATTAACGAGCCCAAAACTTTTAGACATCAGCTGACCGATCACCAAAGAATCGAGGCATGTGAATTAGGACTTCTGCCGTTCTGTTGATGATACTTCAAACACAGAACAACGCCTGTCCTTCTTTAAATGACAAGACAAAATACAAACAGAAATACATTGTACACCAGTTGTGACATTTGCACTCTATCCTAGCCCGGTGGGGCGGCAATCTGACACGAATGGAAAAAGATTATGAACCCGCCTAGGACTCGAACTTGATACCACATGATCAGCACTCAAGCTTATGACCAGTGAACTAACAAGGCTTTAGCTCGCGGCCTTGCTTAGCTCGCGGCCTTGCAAGCCGCGAGCCCTGAGTCAGATGAAGCTGTAAGAGTCGTATAGACTCACAGCGCTAACATCCAGGAAATATAGACTAACGAGGCAGTCTAATACAAAAGCTTCTAAAATACTGTTGAAACTTATTAAGTATGAGAAGATTATATATGTAGGTATATTATAGTGATGCAACGTGTTACATAGCCACTGTGTCCACATTTACAAAAATGCTATGTATACTAAATAAATGTATCATACAAAATAGTATATATCGTAGTATTTATTGATAGATCAATGTTTCTATTCCGTTCACCTGTTACACCCTATTTTTTCCAGACGGTAAAAAAACCATCCGGATATATATATATATATATATATATATATATATATATATATATATATATATGTATATATATATATATAACAGTAACAGCGTTACCAACTTGAACTTAACTACTTAATCTCAACAATCTAATTAGGGTTTTCTCTCCTGCCTATTAGATATCACGAAAGTAACAAACGAACTTTTTAATTAAAATAAAAGGTCTAGGATCTTTTGTTAATGCAGCACACGATAGCACATATAGCCCAAGATAGAAATATATACAAAATCATAAAGAGACGATTACTTTTTTTTTTACATATAACAAATATCAGCAAACATTGCATGGCATATCTGTATTTTCGATAAAGTAAGAAAATGGGATCAACGTTTTAACACTTCCGTTAGGGAAACCTCAATACCCTCTAGAATGAGAACGGATGTTCAACTTGCTCTCTAACACAATTTGTTATTAACAGCAATAAAACAGTGTAACGCACTAATACTCAGCGTAGTGCATAACAGACATAACATAACATACAGCGTAATTACAATTCGCCCATATCGTAACATGTCCCGTTTACATTAACATATGTAGTGATGGATGTCATTAAACGATAGCACAAATTTAGGTTGAGTGTGCAAACCGTACCAGCACTGTATCCTTATGTACTGGTCAACCTCACAAGTACAGAATCGTGATAAACAAGATAACAGATTATTTGTAGTTGATGGAATCTGGGTGGTTCCATTTTCCATGCGTTGAACTTTATAGTGCTAAAACAAGTAGGTGTTCTCATTTTTTTTCTAATGTGGCACATTACAGCATGCCTCGGAGATATTCCAGCACTTTTTTTATTAAAAATTGTAATAAGTGGGGCTAACATAATGAACATACTTAAATCATCGGCAAACCCTTTACTAATGACTTATACTTCTGGCATGACGTCGTATCTAATATTTAAGATTATCTGAAAAATATAAGTTGATGGAGATGTAGCCGTCTCGTTCAAATTTCAAAATCTTTAGAAGAGCGAATGGTAACTAAGTCAATAACTTATAATTGTTTACCCACCTCTTGTCCCTTTGTGTGAAGTTAGGTGTGCAGAAGCTGCTTAAGAACAGGTACACTGTTTAATTGTACTTTAATTTTTATGAGCATGATGTGTAAAGAATTTGTTCAAAGTTGCACACTTTTTTCCTTTAAAATCATCCAGATTATCTTGAATCATTCATGCCTTATTTAGGAATAGGATAATATTACACTACGTCAACCAGTACGAGATAAATGAGTCTCGTAGTGGCTCGATAGGAAAGGCCAATCGCCCTTACCTTATTAGGCTATTAAATTCTCTTTAAAATATTATAATTACTGTATTATGATGCGTATAATATTCTGATCATTAAAACCTTTTTTGTAATTACCTTAGAAATATCAACCGCTGATACGTTATTGTTTGTTTAATTTTTCAGGAGACATAATGAGTATTTTTTTTAATAAAAATAATCATTAATAGAAGCTTGATTTTGTTTTACATTATAGAATCAGTTGTGACGGAATGAAGGTACGATAAATAAAGTGGGAATCAGGACCGTTCTGCGTGAAAAGTATATAATGAAAGTATAATTTTAAACTCTGTGACGAGTTACAACAGGTGAAATTCATATGATCAAAAATGAAATGAAACAACAATACGATTGATACGATAGGTATTTATTTTAATATAGTAATTAATTGTCATGTATTTAATAGTTAATAAAACATAAATGTATAGAATCGCAAAGCACATGTATTCGGAAACATTTAACACTGATAAATATAATATATAACATACACGTTCTTCAATATATTATAATACATTATAAACTTCAATATTTAAAACGTTTATTGTAATATTATAATAAATTAATATAGTTTAATATAATAAATATTAAAATTAATAATGTCATGCTTATATTATGATTTATAACAGTATTAAACTATTATTGTGTCTGTGGTAACTAACACCTCTTTGGAATAAATAATGTTCTCAACCATTGGCTAACGAACAAAAATCATTGGCATTGATACAATTTCTTCCCTAGATACTATTAGCATCCACCTGCTTGTAAACAAGTAGTAGATTTTAACTTTTTTTAACATGCCTACTGCCTACTGTCAAAGTAGTGTTGCTACGTACGCACATTTTTACCGGTATTTTACGCTCGTATGTAGCATTAATTAACAAAAACTGATACAAATTCTTACGCGTGCAGTTGCGGGTAAGAATACCCACTACCCAGACAGTGGGACCTACTACCATGACAAAGGGAAGCTGAAGGTCGAAGATGGGCAACAGCATCTTTCTCGTAACAGCAAAATAACAATAAAAAACTGTGGTAGCCAGCCCACTCGACAAGCCTGACAACTTTGGCAATATACCCCACCATGATGAGAGTATGAAGAGACGGACTCGAGTCCCCAGCAGCCTCGCAATTCTTGGCTACGGTGGTGACCATGGTCACGGCGAGGCAAGGGGGTGCTAAGTATCTCAGGTGGAAATTTGGCTGCCACTTAACACGACTCGACCTGGCAACACACACAACCTGCGAACTGACGAGAAGATCTTGAAGTTGGAAGAAGAGATACACAAGTTTCGCTGGAATATTATGGGATTATCCAAAGTCCGAAGAGAAAAGGAGGGAAACACTGTAGTGCTCTTATCTGCTAATTTTTTCTATCACCGGTAGAGCGACCATATATCCCAAGGAGGTGACAAATTTACTATCAACAAGTCTCTCGTTAACAAACGTTCTCGTTGCGTACTTTATACTCAGAATCACCAAACGCCACATTCTGATGAGGTGAAGAAATGTGTAAAGATATATCTAAAGCCATACATTTTTCCAAAACCCACTATATGGTATTAATGGTTAATGGGAGAACAACACACACAAGAGAACGAGGTGAGGTGAAAGAAGGGAAATTCGGAATAGTACAAGGAACCCAAGGGCCCAGCAGCTAGCCGACTTCATGGAAAAAGAGGGACTCTTTATGATAAACGCTTTCTTCAAGGAGCAGCCCCACAGAAAGTGGACCTGGTGGAGCCCCGACAGTTCAGCAAAATAATGACCTAGACTTTATTATGACGAGTAGACGACAAGAGTTCAGTGATGTCTTAGTGATTGCGAGGGTGAAAACTGGCAGCAATCACCTAATGGTAAGAGGCACACTAAACCTAAACCTTAAGTTGGAAATGTTAGGTCTAATGCAGTCAACACTCCTTCTCTCTCATGCTCTCATTCTAAAGTCTAGAAAACTTTCAGCTCGAGTTACAAAATCGTTTTCATTACCTATAAGACTGCAATGCAGTATACGATAAGAATGACAAGTTTGTGCAAATGGCCATGCGGTCGGAGCTATGTTCTGAAAGACTCGCCGCAGAGGAACACAAAAATTCTACGATTACACTTTTTATCTCCTAGCTGTTAGACGCAAAATGAAGTTGCAGTCTTTAGCAGATTTTAAAGCACACAGGCTACTGAACAGACAGCATCTACCAATGCATGCGGCGGGACTTACGCAAGTTCAATTCTACTCGTATTGAAGAAACAATCAGTTGGAACCAGGGCTCCAAAGTAATCTGACTGCCAGAAAGAGCTAACTTTCGAAGCAGCAGACTGAGTGCACTAGTTTAATACAAAATACCGGTCGTTTTGTAAATTTTGTGTTACAACTTTCGTAAAACTGAAAAGCAGAATAGTCATTTCAATGACTTTCTAGTAAAAACACAATCTATATTCGATATTTTTGTAGGTATGTAAAAAGCTATTTAATTTGTCTGGGTGGCGTTATCTAATAAAATTGGACGCCATGACGACACCTTCGTTGTCAGAAAATCGTTTTAAACGAAATCCTGCCTTTAATATGTTATTTACATTAATGTAAAAAATTAACATTTATATATAAACTGTTCCGTGAATAGATTGTAATGCAAAAAACGCGTAAATATTGCGTGCACCCAAAACATCAAAAGCCAACGGAGACGCAGATCGTCCAAATGTCTT